>CAUYTI010117508.1:0-28915 GCA_963575145.1 Galago senegalensis | reverse complement strand
CTTTTTTTTTTTTTTTGAGACAGAGCCTCAAGCTGTCCCCCTGGGTAGAGTGCCATGGCATTACAGCTCACAGCAACCTCCAACTCCTGGGCTCAAGCGAGTCTCCTGCCTCCGTCTCCCAAGTAGCTGGGACCACAGGCACCCACCACAACGCCCGGCTGTTTTTTTGGTTGCAGCTGTCATTGTTGTTTGGCGGGTTCAGGCTGGGGATTCGAACCCGCCACCTTAGGTGTACGTGGCTGGCGCCTTAGCCGGTTGAGCTATAGGCGCCGAGCCAACAACCTTAATTATAATTTTATTTTGCAGCAAACTTGAAGCAACACTTAAGAGTAACTGTGTTAAACACCAGTGCTGAAAGAGACTTAAATATCTTATCCTCATACAAATTTTAATTTGGAACTATACCCAGCTAGAAAATCAGAATGTAATAAAATGTGATAAAAAGAGTCTTTTATGTTAGACATTCCGTCCTGTGGCTCTCTCTGAGGGTGCAGGGACAGCAGGCCCAGTGACCTCAGGTGCTGCCTGATCTGCTGAGTCACACACTGGGCACCACCTTTCTTGCCACATTCCATTTTTAGGGACTCGGAGGAGGACCATGTTTTACATAAACAGTTTATTTAACGGTGACGTTTTCTTATGTTAATGAGAGACTTTAGAATGACAAGATTACATGCCTTACAGTGGCAGTTCTTTATATCTGAAAATCTTCCTAATTAGACATCTTTCTCTGCAAGTCAAAAGATGTAATTTATCTTGAAGTTATGCATAAATTGGAGCGCTGCTGGGTGCCACTGCTGTTGTCATTAAAACATTATTTGGTAAATTAAATCTGTATTTAGTTCAGATCTAATGACTGAAATATTATGGCGACATATGGCAGAGGAAGGACTGGGAGTGTCACAGCCCACGCATTTTCTTTCTGTCTTCATGTCAGAGCACGTCCTTACCTCCCAAAGCCGCACACCTGTCCCTGCAAAGTGCGCGTCCTCCAATGGGTCTCTCTTGTCATACCCGGTCTGTCCCCAGGAAGGCCTGTTTGCTTGTCCCCTTCCCCCTCCCTGGCAGTTAGAACCTATTCTGTCTTCCCTCCTGGCCTTTTCTTTAGTTTAACCTTTTGCCCTCATTCTGGAAACGGCTCAGAAGGCCTGGACCCTCACCAGCTCCCTCCCATGGCATTGCAGCTGGAGTGAGTGGTCAGCTGCTGGGCAGCTGACAGGTGCCCAGGTCAGTGTGAGGCACCAGTGTATCACTCAGATTTTTGCAGATAGATTCACAGTGGAGCTGGTAAATTCGGAACTGTCCCATTCCTGCTGCTGAGAGCAGTGCCCTTGAGAACAGCAGGAACACACAAGAAGACCTGCCCAGTCCCAGTGTCCCTGTGGTCCCAGACTTAGAGGACTGGGCCAGGCACAGCTCCAAGGCCCAGTTGCAGTCATCTGAGAATTGGAAACTGAACTGAATGGGGGACATTATTCATGAGGGATCAATAATTCATTTTATGATTTAAATTTTAATTGTTTACTTTGTCTTTCATCATTGGTTTATTTGGAAATGGCATTTTAAAAATCTTACTTTGCGATTAAACTGAAGGGTGTAACATTTTTTATTAAATGAAAACCAGTTTATTCCTGTCCATTCACATGATGCTGATGTGGAACAGATTTTTTTTTTTTTGAGACAGAGCCTCAAGCTGTCCCCCTGGGTAGAGTGCCATGGCTTCACAGCTCACAGCAACCTCCAACTCCTGGGCTCAAGCGAGTCTCCTGCCTCCGCCTCCCAAGTAGCTGGGACCACAGGCGCCCGTCACAATTCCCCGGCTATTTTTTGGTTACAGCCATTATTGTTGTTTGGCGGGCCTGGGCTAGATTCGAACCCACCACCTTAGGTGTATGTGGCTGGCGACTTAGCCACTTGAGCCACAGGCGCCGAGCTGGAACAGATATTTAAAGAACATCAGCTTGATAGCTGGGGAGGAAAAGAGCAGGGGGGATGTTGTGAGTTGCCCAGTCACTCAAGAGGGTGGAGGGGCCACCGTCCCATAAGAGGGTGGAGGAGCCATTGTCCCACCAGGAGAGGATGCAACATGAAGAGACAGCCACTCTGCCCCCCACACCTCCACGCAGCCCCCTGCATTGGTGCTCTTGCCCAAGCTGCAGATTGGTAGTGTCTTGGGGGCTGCCCCCTCCACGTGGCCCATCCCTGCCTCCTGCTTTCTAGGCCTGCTCTCCCATTCCAAACCCTGTCCTGCTTTATCAACACTTTCGTCTTTGCCCCTTAAATCCAGAGGGGCGATGGCACCTGCCCACCTCACTCTCTGAACAGTCCCTTACCAGGGGACTTGGTGCCCTTGTTCATACCTGCCAGGGCTGGCCCTGTCCCACCCTCTGTGTTCAGACCCTGGGCAAGATAAAATATACATACACTGGTATACAGGCAGTCCCCAAGTTACAAGCATGTGACTGACATACAACTCGTACTTAAGAGCAGAGGCTATTATGGGTGTCAGGTCAGTAAATGTACCTGTTCCAGCTTACATACAAATTCAGATTAAGAACAAACATACAGAACCTATCTCATTTGTAATCCGGGAACACATATGTACACATACACCTTAAGGAATCTTTGCAAAAAGAGGCGGGTATTATCACCCTCATTTGACAGATAAGGAAAATGGCCCTCAAACAGGTTGAATGACTGGATCAAGGTCAGTGCAGACGTGAAGGTCCACAGCATACTGTGTGAGGGCGCAGACCCGGGCCGCCTTGCCGGGCTCGGTGGGGGAATCTTCACTCTGTCTCTGACAGGGGCATCAGAGGACACCAGCTCTCTGTGCCTCAGTTCTCCTGGGTCACAGGGATGGTACCTCAAGGAGCAGTTGTGAAACTTGACATCGTGTGCATGCAGAGCCCAGCCGGGCCTGGCCCGTGGGAGTCCTCAGTGATGCTAAACTGTTACTAGTTTCTGTCTTTAACTTTCCTCCCCCAGGCTGATCTCAAAGCCCGGGTGTCCAGCCACAGGGAATGTGGACACTGTTCTCTTGGACCACACACTCAGCAGTTTATTTCTCTTGCAATTTGAGTCTTTTTCTCCCCTTGTGAATTATAAACATAATATTATCTCAGGGTAACCAAACCGAAGAGGAAACCCACAGGAAAGGCAGGTGCTCACCTGCTCGCCAGCTAGGGGAGGCAGAGGTGCGGGAGTCACCCCCCCCCCTGTTCTCCTCATGCCCACATACGCATCCTCAGACAGGGCTTTCTGTTTTCTGATTTCATTTTAAGTGAAAATGGATATACACTGTACACTCTGGTCTTCAGCTTTGCACTTAGCATTCGCGCATCCCCCCAGGTCAGTAAACAGAGAGAGACCTCGCCCACTTGCTCCTAACAGCTGCATGTGCCCGTCAGTGAGGGCTGCAGGAATTTGCAACTGCAAATTAACTTTCCTTGCTACACATAATTTTAAAAGTGTTTTCTCCTAACAACAAGGTAACTGAAATTTCTCTTTGCTTCAAATAAATGAACAACCCCAGATCTGAGGACCCCAGCCATTTTGCAGGCTCTGGGCTGCGGCCTCCCCCAGCTGCTGGGATTGGTTGGGGGTAGAAGGGTGGAGATGTGCACTCAGCAGAGGCGAAGGGCCTGGCAGTGCTGGGGTCCGGGGTCCGGTTGGCACCACCCAGACTTTTTTCTTACAGGCACTGGCATGTGATAGATCTGGCTGTGACTGCTCTGCCAGGAACCAGCTGTGGACCTGGGAGAGCTGCCCACCATTTTTGCTGAAACAGGGATGATGTGGGTTCATCGTGGGTCTTAGAGGGGCTGGTTTAGGCGTGTGAGAGCAGTGAGCCTCCCAGGCAAGTGCAGGCAGATCCAGGTCACCACTAGTGTGTGATTGTTTACTTCTGAATTTTCACACATACTAATGTTGGTTTCCATTGTTGATTTTAAAACAGTTTGATGCAGGTTATTTACCCTGGAGAGACCAGTGGCCGTGAAGTTACGGTTTAGACCAGTGTGGCAATAGGAAAAGGATTTGTGTGATCTATGAGGGAGGCATTTGCCTTTGAAGTGTGAGCAGACAGCCTGCAGAGGTTGGGGCTCCCCTCTGCAGAGACTTGTTGGGAGACAGCTCTCGGTCATGTAGGGGCTGTCTTGTCTTAGGCCATGTCAGGGTGGCTGACCTCTGGCTGGGCCAGGTGACCTGTGGCCCTGTTGGGTCAGGCAAGCTCCTGGTTCCTATATCTTCATCCACATTTTTTTTTTTTTTTGAGACAGAGTCTCACTATGTCACCCTTGGTAGAGGGCTGTAGCATCACAGCTCACAGCAACCTCAAACTCTTAGGCTTAAGCGATTCTGTTGCCTCAGCTTCCCAAGTAGCTGGGACTACAGGTGCCCGCCATAAAACCTGGCTTTTTTTGTTTGTTTGTTTTGTTTTGTTTTGTTTTTTGGTTGCAGTTGTTGTTGTTTTAGCTGGCCCAGGCTGGATTCAAACCTTCCAGCTCTGGTGTATGTGACTGGCACCCTAGCCGCTGAGCTACAGGTGCCGAGCCTTCATCCACATTTTCTTTGGCACATCTGATGCCTTCTTAAAATCAGAGCTGTGTAGCCCATAAATGACCTCAGAAGTTCATTTTTATTGACATTTCTGACTACTGCTTTGGAGTGCACTTTGCTGGTCCGCACTGCAGCAATATTCTGTGTGCACCTGGGCTTGGTCTGGATGACTTCACAGTGGATGGTGTGGTTTGGCTGATAGTGCTGTCCTTTGTAGCAGGAAGATGTATTAGTCCTGCTTGCTTGTTAGAAAGCATCGCTAATGGAATTTCAATTACACAGTAGCCTCTGGATAAACTCACCTAACTATTAGTGTCTGGAAAGAAAAAAATACTTCACAGAAAAATGTGCTTCAGTTGTCTATTGCTGCAAAATAAATTACCCTGAAATTTAGTGTATGGAAAAGCCACCCTTCCTGATTCTGTGAGTGAGGAATTCAGTCAGGACAGGGCAGGGATGGACCATTAGTGGGAGCCTCTGAGATGTATGGAGATGGCTGCAGCAGCTGGGCTGGGGCTGTGCTGCCCACATGCGCAGTACCTTTCTGCCCACAGGGGTCCTCTCTGTGTGGCTCCTTGGACTTGTCATAGTGTGCTGGGCAGCTTGTTGTGGCGGCTACTGCTCCCAGAGCAAGCTTCCTGAGGGGCTCGGGCAGGACCTATAAGGCTTCTTATGACTCAGCCTCTGTGTCCCCGAGAGTCATCTTCTCGTGACCAGGCAAGTCACCATGGCTGGCCCCTGTGCATGGGGCTGGGAATATAACTTCATTCAATACAAGGAGATGCCATCCCTCATTTACTACAAAAGTTTCCTTTTCAATTTTAATATTAAAGTATTTTAATATACAAAGTTGAAGTTCAACTTAAAGGTCTGTTTGGAAATGTGATATTTTGTTTAAATGTGTAACATGATAACATTGACTTTCTCGTAGCCCTTAGAATCCACCAACTGTGAAAACATGCCTCTCAGAACTGATGGAAATGAGAAGGGAAATGCCTGTGAAATTCTTACCATGTTGAAAGACTCTTGTGCCCGTTTGAGTTCGCCTCTGTGGCTGCCATGGTTTGCTCCCATTTCTGAGCTTATTAGTAGGAGTCCCTCAGCCTCCCCTGAAGGCCTGGGGGACTCTCATGAGTAAGGTCCAGGCACCTTGAAGTGTAATAATGACAGGGTCTCTCCAGGGCCTTCTTCGCATGTTTTCTGGATTAGTGTGTCTCTGGGAAGTTGTTAGAACATCTGTGTAAAACTGAAGTTAACATTATAGGAAGTACGAGTTCCTTAGGGTTCCCATAACAAAGTACAAAAATAAGATAGCTAAAGGAACAGAAATTTATTGTCTCATGGTTCTGGAGGCTGAGGTCAAACATCAAAGGTGTAGGCTGGGTTGGCTGCTTCTGAGGGCCTGGGGAGAATCTGTTCCAGCCTCTCTCCTGGCAATCTTTGGCATCCCTGGGCTTGGCAACATAAAACCTGTCTCCATCTCGTGTTCACGTGGCATCCTCCCTGTGTTCGTGTCTCTGTATACAAATCCCTCTTTTCTTAAGGACCCAGTTGGGTTGGATCAGGGCACTAACCCACTCCATCCTACTCATCTTAGTAGCACCTGCAGTGACCCATTTCCAAACAAGGTCGCAGGCTGAGGCAGTGGGGGTAGGACCTCCACATATGAATTTCGGAGGCAGGGACACAAGTCAGCCCATGATAACATAGGATAAGCTCCAGAAACCAGTAATTTTGATTATTTTTCCTTCGGGAATAAGAAAAAAATGGATAAGGCCATGAGGAAAAGTTCATTACTAGAAGTCCTACAAATCAGGAGAGTGGGGTCCTGCTGGAGGGGCAGAGTCTGAGTGTGGGATCAGGAGAGCAGGGTCTGAGTGTGGGATCAGGAGAGCAGAGTCTGAGTATGGGATCAGGAGAGCAAGGTCGTGCTGGAGGGAGCAGGGTCTGAGTGTGGGATCGCTGTCTACACACCCTCACCAGGCCCAGCGCCTGGATGGACAGATGGACATGTTGTCCCCAGGGAGAGTAGGTGTGGCACTAAGAGGCAGCTCTCCCTGCTGTGCCTGCTGTCAGGCTCCGGGTGGATGTCTCTAGATTGCTGGCCAGGCTGCCCTCCCGTCTCTTCTTCTGACGCCCCTCATGGCCCCTGGGGGGACCCACTTTTCTCAGTGCAGAGGTCAGAGGCAGCATCACACTTACATTTTCTGGTTCAGTGGCTTCGGAGGTTCCAGTCCTGCTCTGAAGACAGGCTGTGACCCCACTTCTGTCCTAGCCCGACGTGTCACTTCTCGTGTTCTCATGGCAGGTTTCACCAGGCTCTCTTACTTTGTTAGGGGTAGTTTTATGTAGCCCACGTGCACCAATTAGAATGCGTTTTAGAAAGACTTGTACTTACAAGCCAGAGTATTAAGTTTTTAGGAAGCTGGCTGGACACTGGTGCTCTTAGTTTGCGAGCGGGGAGGCGAGTGTGGCATTATCGTCTGTGGTTTGGCGGATAGCACTCTTGTTTCTTACCACAACACCACACTGAAGGGAAACTCGAGGAACTACTTAGTCCATTGTCCTCCCTTCAGGGAAAAAATAATAAAGAAATCCTTAAAGCTTTTTAGCCAAATGAGAATTTATTCCTTTTTTTCTCTACTTTAAAAATATTCAATAATCAACTCCCATTAGAAGCTACCCATAAATAATCAGCATAAATAATTGAGTGTCAGTGATCTAGAAGTAACCGCAGATTTTGCATTTTAAATCCATATTTGCATGTAAAATTTTTGCCATAGAGTTACATGGGAGTCATGATTTTATAATTTTGTTCTCTGAATTTTAATGCCGCTTTCCTTTTGGAATTTCCTGTTTATTTTCCATTATTTCTTTGAGGATGGGATGAAAAATTGTTTCTTTGCATTTTTGAATATTGGTGTACATTTTATTCAAATACCTTTTCTTTTGTTGGTAGTTTTTCCCCTTAATGAGCAGTGCATGTTTTATCTCATTATATGCCTAAATTATTGATGTGCATTGTTTGTGCTTTTGCGATATTTAGATGTTTTTATTCACTTAATCCTCACAGGAGAGTATAGTTTGGGGAAGTTCATGAACAGAATTTGAATGCAGTTGGGACGGGGCCAGGAGTGATTCAGCCATGTGTAGCTGGGGGCGGGGGTTCAAAATATTACAAAATGTTAGGACTTTATTTTCTTGAGGTCTGTAGAGGCATCGGGTGGGGGTGAGACGGAACCTGTGCCAGCCACGTAGCTTACCCTCCTGGCAGGCACATTAGCTTGGCAGTCACTGTCTTTGATGGATGTGGGTGCACAAATGCTCATATATTTTGCTCAGTTCATGCGGATGTTTAGGGCTCACAGAGGAATCCTCTAATCATGTCAGCTGTTCATAGATAGATGAGGCTTTCTCGCTTAAAACTGTGTTAGGAAGGTCGCAGCCTAGAGGTATGGAAGAAAAGGTACAAAAACTCCACATTTTCAGCAGTTGAAGATTCCATTCCTCATGACCAGTGATGGGCCCCTGGGCAGGTGTTCTGACCCCTCTGTAGTGTACCCTGGCCTTCATGGCAGCAGAGTGAGGGATGAGCTGGTCTGTCCAGCAGTCCTCATGTCTGGGTCTTCTATGATGTCCACTGTGCTGTCCACTCCTCCTGGCAGATGCCAGCCACCGTGCCTCCTGCTGCCGACTGACAAGCTCCTCGCTTTTGGCCCCTATGAAAGTCGTGTTCTAAAATTATTCTTTCCCATATCAAACAAGCAAACATGAAACCCTTGTTCCCTCAGTACAAAACTTGCACCACATGGAGATTAATTTGACTGGTGCTTGAGCCCAGGGCAGTATGTCAGCAGGCCCGTGGGTGTTGTGAGGACACAGCCCCCTGCCTGCCCCTGAGCAGTCGGGGACAACCAGCAGGTTGGTGAGGCGTGGCTGTCTGAGATGTTCATGTTTCTCAATGATTGCTGCTTGGATTTTTTTTTTAACTTTTATCTTTTAAAACAGTTGCAGACTTACAGAAAAAATTGAAAAATAATAAGGAATTCCCAGTTTTCCCCTTTAGTGTATGGTGCATTTGTTAAAATTAACAAGTCAGTATTGATACAGTCTTATTAATTAAAGCCCATAGCTTTTTCATGTTTCCTTAGTTTTTACCTTTTTCTTTTCCAAGATGCCATTCAGGACACTGTGGTACGTGTAGTTGTCGTATCTCCATAGCTCCTCTTGGATATGACTTTTTTAGGCACTTTCCTACTTTTCAATGACTTGACAGTTTTGAGTACAGGTCAGATATTTTGTAGAATGACTCTTGATGGAATTTGTCTCATGTTTTTCTGGTGATTGATCTGACTGGGTTAGGGGAAGAAGACCACAGAGGTAAAGGGCCGTTTTTCACTTTTATATTGCTGGTGGGACTGCAAACTAGTACAGCCTCTTTGGAAAGGTGTGGAGAATCCTCAAAGAGCTGACCGTAGACTTCCCATTTGATCCTGCAGTCCCATTACTAGGCATCTCCCCAGAAGGAAAAATGTGATTTTACCATACGGATGTTTTCACTAGAGTGTTCATCACAGCTCTATTCACAATCCCCAAGGTGTGGAATCAACTCAAGTCCCCAGAAACTCATAAATGGATTCATAAACTGTGGTATCTGTAGACCATGGAGCACTACTCAGTCTGGGCATCTGTAGCTCAGTGGTTGCAGCACCAGCCCTGTGCACCATGGGGTACTGATGGAGGCTTTACATCTTTTATATTTACCTGGATGGAGTTGGAGAACATTCGCCCTAGTAAAGTATCACAAGAATGGAAATTCAAATATCCCATGTACTCAATACTAATATGAAGCCAGTAGAAAAACAACTGTCACCCACAGGAGAGAAAAACACAAGTGGGGGAGGAGGATTGGTGTGCTCTCACCTGAGGGGCATAATGTAAGGGTATATGGCACACCACCCTGAGAGGCCCAACTACAACTGGGACTTAGAAACACAAGGTAACTTAATTATTTGTGCTCTTATATTAATCCAGGGGAAAAAAGTGCTGTTCTTAGCACATCACATCATGGGTGCACTGTCAGTAAGACAAAGCAGTGTTATGTTGATGTAACCTGGAGTGACCGTCAGGCATCCCCACCTTCTATGCCACTCTATTTGAAAGGAAGTCACACTGTGCGGCCCAGTTAAAAAGTGGGGTGTATTGTTCCTGTCCTCGAGGGTGGAGTATAGGCATACACTCTTCAGAATCCTTCTGCCCAGAACATTTATCTCCTCTTTGCTCTTCACTTGTTTATTTGTTCAGTTGGTTACTTACTTATTTATTTATTTACAGCCATTTATTTGTATAAATGTGGACTCACAGATATTTGTTTTTATTTTTCTTGTTATAATCCAATGCTATTCTAAAACGCTATTAAAATTGTCGCATTCGGCTCCTGTGTTATACCGCAGTCATGAGCTTGGGTTTTGGGGGTTTTTTTTTCCCCTTTTAAATCACTTTCTTATTTTCAGGCATTGCAAGATGCTCCTGGCTCATCTTATATGTTTTCTGTGCTAGTCCTAGGGAAAATCAGCCATTTCGCCAAGAAACCTGGTTCCTCTGGTTACAGGAGAGTGTGAGAAGCTAAAATCTGGATCCTAGATGTACTTCTTGTACCTAGAGGGGTCTCTGATTCTAGGTTCACTCAGCTGACAAGTAAGAAAGCACTTCCCCTTAGCCACAGTCTCACTTTCCGTGGTTGCAGTTACCCAAGGTCAGTTGTAGTCCAGAAATATTAGATGGGAAATTCAAGAAATAAGCTGTAAGTTTTAAATGTTTACCGTGTGCTGAAATCAGTTCCATTTAGGATGTGAGTTCTCTCTGCTGTGGCTGCTCCCCACAGCTTAGGAGCCAAATCACACCACGTTTGTGTTCAAGTAACTCTCATTTTCCTTAAGCATGGCCCTAACGTTCAATAGCAGTGACAGTGGCAATTTGGATTTGCCAAAGAGGAGCCATAAGGTGCTTCCTTTAAGTGAAAAGTCAAAGTTCTTAATTTAAGGAAAGAAACAAAACATACCCTGAGGTTTCTAAGATCTATAGCAGGGAAAAATTTATTATTTATTTATATTTATGCAATATATATTGCATCCTCATTTATAAGTGAAATATGTTTATAATTTCCCTTTATAATAGTAGTCCCAGCTACTTGGGGTGGAAGCAGGAGAATCACTTGAGCCCAGGAGTTGGAGGTTGCTGTGAACTGTGATGCCACAGCACTCAGCACTCTACCCAGGGTGACAGCTTGAGGCTCTGTCTCAAAAAAAAAAAAAAATCAAAAAAATAACAAAACAAACAAACAAAAAAACCTTTTTTTCCTGTTTCTCTATTGATATTTACTTGGTCTGCCATGCTTCTCATAGTCCCCTGACAATTTTGACAATGAATTTTTCAACGTCTTCTGCTCATGACAGGCTGTCCTGATCTCTCTTATCAGTGACACTTTTTCTCCCCTTAGAAAAACATTTAATCCTTTGTCTTTTCTTCATGGCATTATCCCCATAAACTTGGACTAACATGACCCTAGACTAACACTTCCACTTCTGTCAAGAAATTCACAGATTTTGTTTGTTCCTCTAACTCAAGCTCCGACATTCTCACAATGGTACACAAAAACATGCAAGAACAGGGCAGCGCCTGGGGCTCAAAGGAGTAGGTCACGGGCTCCATATGCCAGAGGTGGTGGGTTCAAACCAAGCCCTGGCCAAAAAAAAACAAAAAACAAAAAAAACCCCACGCAACAACAATAACGAAGGCCACTCAGCAAGACACTGCCACACATCAGCACGGACACAGCTGAGACACCCTGATCTAGTAAGGTCATGAAACCTTACTGAGATTTTTGTATAGCACAGCCAGTGAAAGTGCTCGGAGGCAAGTTTGCAGACTTAATTGTCAGGCCTTGTAGCTGCAGCAGTGTCTCCAGACGAGAGATCCAGGCTGAGACTCTCTGGGTTCGCATCTCTTCGGATTTCTGGGTGTGAGTTTGTTCTGCAACCTCAGTTCCCAGATGGGTCCAGGAAACATTGTTGAGCTTCACTCTATTCAGCTGTTTTTTTGTAAGGATGGAAGTGAGGACATCGGGGCTTTTTATCTGTTAGAGCTTAAACTGGACATCTCTGTTTGGATGTGGAAATGCATCTTCAGCAGCAGCCCGTGTGTTGGAAAGCTGGGCAGCTCTGCTTCTGTAATCCAGGGCGCGACGTGCTCTGGGCTTGAGTACATGGCAACTGCTAGTTTTGATAGTCGGCAGTCAGAGCTTAAGAAGGATTGAGGGTCTTGCTGTTCGTTCATTCCGTCTTCCCTGTGTTACTGCAGAGGAAGCAGGTGTTGTCTGAAATTCTTGTTCAAAAAGAATAGTTAGTGCTTAAAGTAGGGGTCTGGCTGAGACTTTCCCTTTGTCTCCCCTGTTCCCTAACAGCAAAACCTGAGTTTATAGAACTTGGATGCCTTCATATTTCCATTCATCTGGAATGAAGTAGTAAGTGGCCTGCTGTGAACTATTTCTCACGCCTTCAGTACCCAGGGAAGTAGAAAGAGTCTCCTTTCTGGCACCTTCTCTCAGGGCTTGAGGTTAGTTTGAGTTCACGTGCAAGTGTCAAAAACGAGCTGTTCTTGGAGGGGGCTCTGCATTCCCACCTGTCAGTTACAGTGTAAGAGGTACCTGGCACACTTCCTGGGGGAAGGACTCAGCTACAACTCAGACTTTGGACTGTACCTTACAGGTGCAAATGGTGTATCCTAATCATATGTCCCCTCATAACAGTCCAAAATAAAAAAAGAGAAATGTACACCTTTCACTGCTTTGCACTGAGTAGAACAGGTGTTTTCAGAGGCATACAGTTAGCTGCTCTTTGCTATTGGTTTTGTAGAGGATAGGGCTATGTCCCTGGAGAAAGAGAGCATTCAGTTTGCAGAAGGTAGTTTCTATCTAATATTTGCCAGTTTGTGTCCATGTGTTGCGCTAAGCAAACTAACTGGAAGATAAGTGTACAGGTTTAGCCTGGAGATACCTGGGGTGCAGGCATAGCCTGGAGATACGTGGGGTGCAGGCATAGCCTGGAGATATGTGGGGGTGCAGGCATAGCCTGGAGATACCTGGGGTGCAGGCATAGCCTAGAGAAACTGGTACAGGCATAGCCTGGAGATATGTCAGGTACAGGCATAGCCTGGAGATATGTGGGGTTCAGGCATAGCCTGGAGATATGTGGGGTTCAGGCATAGCCTAGAGATATTTTAGGTACAGGCATAGCCTGGAGATATGTGGGGTGCAGGCATAGCCTGGAGATACGTGGCCTTTGATTCCCAGTCGTCAGGACAAAGGGAATGCTGCAATAAAACCAGTGATGCAAATGTTTTTGATTCCCAGTGCACATGAACTTCTGTTAACACCAGACTGTGGTCTGCCAGGTGTTCAATGGCATCGTGTCTAAAAAGACATGTACACACCCCATTAAAATACACAGACACACAAAAGGAGCACACCTTTTGGAAGAACAGAGCCAGGAGGAGACTTGCAGGGTTGCTCCAAACCTTCAAGCTGTAAAAACAGGGTGTGTGATGGGCGATGAATGAAAATACCATAGAGCAAAGCGCAGTAGAACTAGTTACGCCTGTAATTACTCCCTCCAGTGTGTGGCTCAGAATTTGCTGTCATCATGCGAAGAGCCCTCTAGAAACAAGGACCTTTGATGATTCTAATCAGGACCTTTTAGTCGCCTGTCAGAACCATGTTTTGTGAACAGTCAGTAAAAACAGAAGGCAGCTGTGGGGTAGGGCCACGGGGTTTTAGAATTACCCCCCACACACACACTGTGGGCACATCTTGATGGGTCCCTCCCATCTCGAGAGGCCAGTGTGGGAGCCAGGAGGTTGATCCGGCAGCAGCTCCCCGTCTCTTTCTGTGAGTTAGTTCTGGAAACTCCGTTCCTCCCATCTGGGTCACATGTGTGACACTTTCTGCCTCTTCAAGGTCGGCTGGCCTGTAAAGCAGGAAGGTAAGTGCCCTGGAGTCTGTAGAAGTGCGTGTTTTTTCCTGTTTCCTGGGTTAATGTAGAAACATTATTGGAATGATCAGTATTGAATTGTTCCCTGGTACATCTAATGCTCGTGAGCGTTTTAACAAGCCAGCAGTTATGATAATTTTAATGGGAGATTTGTGTTCCATTTTGCATAAGTAATGAACTTAAATTTGATTGAGTCTTTGAATGCAAACCCCATGAGTATAAAGATGTAGTTCCTTAATGCTCTGAGGTCTGTTCCTGACTATTTTGATTCAAATATTTCTTCATTTTAAATTATTCTATTTACCAGGGTATTTGAAAAGGAACAGTGTTTTTCCTGTGGCTTATAATTAGCTGTATCTGATTATAGTGTGTGTATTTTTTTAATGGAATAGTAGGCAGAGTAGGTCAGCAAAGTTTTAGGTACAGCCGGGATAGTCTTACAATTAAATATTATTTATGGTAACAGCTGTATGTAGTTTTATGCATGTTGCACAGAATAGCTCTGTTGTATCTGGAATTTGAATTTGGCTATAACTGAGGAATGCATTTGGGCATAAATTTAGTTCTAGTGTTGTTATTTTCTGTAACTATCAAACCCAAAAGCTCGATTCTTTATTTTCTCTTTAAAGCATCATCTGAAATCTTTCTTTGATTTTATGTTTAATAAAATATTTGTTAGTTATTTGGCAGAATTAAATCTTTACCAAAATAAAAAGTAACTAGCCATTGTTTAGTTTTACTACATGTTTGCCTTATAACTTCTATTTATATGTTCTTTCTTAAAAATAAAGCCAGGATACGAACCTGCATCTCTTTTTTATTTAAACATTTAATTGTGGATAATTTCAAACATATGCAAAGGCAAAGAGAGTCGTGGATTGGGCTCTTGGGCCCCGTCACTCACCATGGCTGTGAGCCACTCGTGGTGCCTCCACCACTTCCCCTTTGGATGAGGAACACAAGCCGGAGACATCGCGTAATTTCATTTCAGAGTACTTAAGTATGTATCTCTAAAAGGAAAGGATTCCTTTTTTTTTGAGACAGAGTCTTACTCTGTTGCCCCAGGCTAGAGTACCATGGCATCACATAGCTCATAGCAACCTCAAATTCCTGGGCTTAAGACATCCTCTTGCCTCTTGGCCCCCTGAATAGCTGGGACTATATTGCCACAATGCCCAGCTAGTTTTTCTATTTTTAGTAGAGATGGGGTCTCGCTCTTGTTCAGGCTGGTCTTGAACTCGTGAGCTCAGACAGTCCACCCACCTCAGCCTCCCAGAGTGCTGAGATTAAAGATGTGAGCCACCACACCTGGCCAGGGTTCCTTTTGAAAAATTGTTATTTTTAATGTTATAATCACAATACCATGATTACACCAAATAATTACCGATTACTTACCCCCTGATTATCTCATGTTCCGCTCTGTTAGTTTGTGTTTCTGCATTTCACTGTCGTGGCTCTTAGTCTCTCTCCTTTATTTTTCCCATTTGGCCCTGATGAGAGGGCTATCAGAGCCCACGTGTCCCTGGATTATCCCTTAGGAAATATGCCACAGAGATGTACAGTTAAATAGTTAGACACATATTTTAAAGCCAGTTTAAAACCACTCTGTGTGGTTAAGTTACCAAGTTGTTACACTGATTCACTTGCTGCATTTTGGTTTTGATTTTGGGGATTCATTTTTTTAAGTTTTGATGTGATTTTATTTCATAATTGTATAAAACATTTATTGTTCTTTACAAAGTCAAATCTATACACTGAAGTATTTTCATGGAATTCCGGTTGTCGTCCCGTCCTCTCTATCCTCTTCCTGTCCTTCCCACCCCACCCCACAGTACCCACTCCTTCAGGTTTTTGCTTTGTCCTTTTGTTTCTAAATTACAGCCAAATACCTCCCCGATCCATGGACTGCATGTCCGTGCGCACCTCCACAGGCTGACCTCGCTCTTGGTTTTGTACCTTGCTGGGGTGTCTGGGGATCAATCCACAGCAGTGCTCAGAGACAGTCCACATTCCTTTTTACAGCTGTGCTGTGCCCTTTTCGATGAGTGATGTTGGCCCTTCATCTGGGATGCTGACTTTTTTTTTTTTGGAGACAGTCTCACTATGTCGCCCTTGGAAGAGTGCTGTGGCGTCACACAGCTCACAGAAACCTCCAACTCTTGGGCTTAAGCTGTTCTCTTGCCTCAGCCTCCTGTGTAGCTGGGACTAAAGGCACCTGCCACAACACCCAGCTATTGTTTGTTGCAGTTGTTGTTGATCAGCTGGCCCGGACCGGGTTCGAACCCGCCACACTTGGAGTATGTGGCTGGTGCCGTAACCACTGTGCTATGGGCGCCGAGCCGAGGGTTGCTGGCTTTGGAGGTGAGTTAGATATTGTATGTATATATATTTTCTGACTCATTAGGCTATGACTTTATTATTTCCCTCAGTTGCGGTTTCGTTGCTTTTATTCACATGAACAAATGGTGGATTTTCCACATACCTTTGCTTCATCTGCAGAGATGTTCACACGATTTTTCTTTCAGGCTCTATTAACATGATGGGATGTTTTGCTAATATTGCATCATTCTTGTGCTTCTGAAATGAACTGCATTTGGAATAACCCTTATCATCCTGAATCTTCAGCCTTTTTTATAATTTTATCTGGAAGTTGGACAAGGTCTTGGTCTGGCTTAGAATTCCAGTGCCTAAAATAATGTTTAACAGACTGAAAGACTGTTGAATGGATTTTCTTCCTTTCAGAGTAATTATTATACTTTTAAAATAACAAGCAATGCACATTTCTCATAAACTATTTAAGCAACACAGAAAAGCACAACAACAAAATCAGCAAGTTACCCAGAATTGTGCCATCTGGAAACTATCAGCTTGATGTTACCTGCTCGTAAGTGAGAAATCTCTCCATTGTGCAATTATCACACACCAGCTAGGAAAGAACCAGTGTGTGTACTTTATACAGTTGTTCTTATTTGGAGTTAGCAGAAGAGGAACTGAAATGAAATTAAAGTGCATACTAAACTTCGGATTAGGGAGACTTACGTTATAAAGCATGTTGTTTCTGAGGGAAGAAAAAACCTCCCTACAGGTCCTCTTCACTGTAATTTATCATAAGTCTCTCCCTTACCCACAGTCACTGTAGGGGTCGCACTCCTCCCCCATGCCATGACTTTGATCTTCACTCGTGTCTACTCTGCTGCTAAATTATGTATTAGATTTGCGATGGTAGGATTTTAATTCTCACATTGTCATTGGCTCTCTTATTCTGTCTGCATCTCCTTTTCATTGTGGTCCTGTCTTTCATCACTCAGATTCCTTCTTTTGTGGAATTTGTGTCCTTACCGGGCTCCACAGCGTCCGTGTGGGCAGCTCCTGCACTGCCTTCTCCCTGTTTTCAAGCTCCATTTCCCTGCTTCTGGTTCTGTTACTTGCTCACCTGATACAGCCGTGGCGTGTTTGCACCCACGTCCTGCCAACGCTTTGCCCTCTGTCACTCTGTCCGATGTGGTGAATTTTCTGCAACAGGCCTCGCACCCCACTGGCGGACCAGTTTGCCGTCCCTGACAGAGGTTTGGTTTCAGGCCTGGAAGTTCCCTTCCGCCTGACTTGTCTCACACGGCGGTGGGCAGAACCCACGGGGCTGAGCACTTCTTGGTAAGGCCCTTTTTGCTCCCTTCTGAAGTGTCCCCTTGGCCGAGCCAGGGGCAGGTCCCGCTCTGTGAGCCCCCGCCGTCCTTCCTTTGTTGAACAGAGTTGCTGTGTCTGAGCTACTATTCCAAGGGGACCTGTGCCCAGCCCAGACCTTGACACTGCAGACTTAAAGGTGTTAGTGAGAACTGTCAGTTTCCGTCTGTTCCCCTTCTGTGCCCACAGAGGCGAGGGTGGGGAGGATTCAGGCACCCTCAGAATCTCCTCTCCCTACTTATGTCTGTCCCGATGCCCCTTTCCAGTTCCTGAGATAACATTATGCCTTTTTTCCTATGTTTGATAGCTACTGGCTGAGCTCTTAAGATGTTTGTCCCATCCACGGGAGGGAGGCTTTGGTTGCAGTCCCTGGGCAGCAGACCTCTGGGGCATTTAGAGTCTGCTCCCAGGGTCCAGGTCTCCTCCTGCCCGTCCCTGTCACACACCCGAGCCATCTGGTGTTGGCCTTTCCTGAGGGCCACTGCGTTCCAGGCTTCATATGGCGGGTGTGGTAAATACATTTAATATGAGATCTACTCTTACAACAAATTTTTAAGTGTACAGTATGGTATTGTTGATTTATAAGTACAGTGTTGTAGAGCAGATTTCTAGAAATTATCCATCTTGCTTAGCTGAAACTGTGTGTATGTTGATAAGTAACTCCCTCCTACAAACCCTTGGAAAGACCATTCTCCCTGATTCTATGAATATGACTATTTTAGACACCTTGTGTAAGTGAAGGAATGACGTATGTGTCTTTTTGGGCCTGGCTTTTTTCATTTAGTATAAAGTTCTCAAGGTCCATCCGTGTCATTGCCTACTGCAGAATTTCCTTCTTTTTAAAGGCTACATAATATTCCATTCTATATCTACACTGCCCTTAATCTGCTGATAGGCATGGAGGTTGTGGCCCCATCTTGGCTATTGTGAATCACTCTGCTAATATCTCTTTGAGATCCTGATTTCAGTTCTTTTGTATGTATACCCAGAAAAAGGATCATTGAATCATATGGAAGTCTTATTTCTAATTTTTTGAGGAACTTTTATACTGTTTACCATGGCGGCTGTACAATTTTGCTTTCTCTCCAACAGTGTACAAGTAGCATTCCAGTTTCCAAACATGCTCACCAACACGTACCTTTTTTTATTTGGTTGTTTATTTTTATTTTCGGCCAGGGCTGGATTTGAACCTGCCGCCTCCAGCATATGGGACTGGCGCCCTACCCTTTTGAGCCACAGGCACCGCCCAGTTTGGCTGTTTTTTTTTACAATGGTCATCCTGACAGGGAGGAGGTGATATTGTAGTTCTGAATTTGACTTCCCTGAGGATTGGAGATTTCAAGCATTTCTGCCTGTGCTATTTTTTTAAATTTCCTGGTGTAGCTGTGGGATGTGCATTACCACCAAGCACCTTTTACAGACAGGAAAACCAAGGTATGGAGAAGTAATGGCTTATTTTGAACCCCGTGAGCCCTGGTCTGGAACCTGCGCTCAGAGTCTGCCACTGCGTCCCTAAGAAAGCGAGCGAGGTGACTTCATGACGTGGAAACTAATTACAGGGGCAGTGACAATGGTACTGCAACACGTGAGGTGGCCTTGGTATCACAAGAGCTGAAACTATTTAAAAAGGAATTGCTCTGACGGCTATCATTACCACTACATCCAAATGAACAACTTCTCTCTCTGTCTTTTTCTGTCGTAATATATTCACTTACAGGGGAGGCAAAGCGTCACCTCTACACCCTTCAGTGTTTCGTCTGGGTCTGCAAATTAGAATGACATGAGATAGTTGGATGGGAAAAGGCACAGGAATGTTCTATGTTTTATGTGACTTGGGAGCCCTCATAAGGAAATGAAGACCCAAAGAAGTTGCAAAACCCAAATGTTTTTACACTAAGATAGAGAGAGAGAGACAAGTGTGGGCAGACAGCCTCAGTGGGGAGGCTGACGGCAGCTGAGGGTCATTTTAACAAGGTCTCTTGGCTGTGACTCCCCATGTAAGGAGTTTTTCTTTCCTCCTGATACGGGGTTGGGGGGCATCTTTCACTGTGAGAGTTTTTATCCCCTGTGTTCAGGGAGAACAGGGGAGGTTAGAATGTCCTTGCTGCAGCCGCTGTTCTCCAGGTGTCTTTAGCTGAAGGTGGTAGGTAAGAGCTGCATGTGTGAGGCTGGGTGAGCTGGATTCCTTCACAATCATTCCTACTACGTGCCAGGTGCCACTGCAGGCAAATGTGTGCGTGGGTCATTCACTCCCTCCAGTGACCCGCAGGAGAGCTCTGATCCCTACCGCACTGGAAAAGGAACCAGGGATCAGAGGAGAGGAGGTGACCACTAAGGTCACGCTCCCAGGTCAGGTCTCTGTGTGACACTGCCCTGAGGTCTCTGCCTGGTCCTGTGACCTGTCATCACCAGTAGGGAAAGTGCCAGAACAAGTCACCACACTTTCAAAATGGGCCTGGAGAGAGTCTGAATTCCTGCTACGGATAATATAAGTCAGTGTATATGGAAGAAGTAATCTCTAGACAGGAATCTTGGGAAAATTTACTTAATTTTAAATTTTTGTGTCCCAGAAAAATCATAGAAATATATAAAAATATTATTACTTATTAGTTGACATTATAACCCAACATACTATTTTTTCTTCTAAAATCAAAAAGAACTAGTTAATAGAGATCTTAGTCATCATGGGCTATCCTGACAAAATAACAGAGTGTACACAACAAAAATTTATTTTCTCATCATTTTGGAGTCTGGAAAGTCCAAGGTCACGGGGTGACAAGGTCTGGCTTGGGCGAGTTCCTCATGTTGTGGTGACTCCCAACCATAAAATTATTTTCATCGTTACTTCATAACTGTCATTGTGCTACTCTTATGAATTGTAATGTAAATACCTGATATGCAGGATGTATTTTCATTGTTACAGAGGGGTCGGGACCCACAGGTTGAGAAGCACTGGAAGGCCTTGGATCAGGGCCCTACCCTTACGGCCTCTTCTAACCTTAATTACTTCCTAAAAGCCCTGTCTCCTAATACAGTCATGTTGGGGTTAGGGTTTCAATACCTGAATATGGTGCTGGTTTATGGGTGGGGGTAAGGAGGGGCACAATTTAGTCCGTAGGAACAGAGAAGTTATTTTTTCTCTAAGTCAAATTTCTCCCTTTTTTGCTATGTTTATTTACTTATTTCATGCAAATCTGTTGCCATTGGATTATAAACACTAGTAGGAAGGATCTGCGTCTAAATGTCTGATCTGCAAGCCACGGCCAGCAAGTTCTCAGTCCTTCAGTGTCGGGAGAGGGTAGTCAAGCTAGGTAATGGAAGAACAAGGTTCAGATTATTTGAACATTCCAGCTGACTTTAAGTGTTTTATATGTTAGTTGAAAAATAACATACGACCAATTTTTAAAACTTGGCTATTCGATTTTTCATCTTCTCTGCTCAGGCTATTATCACGTGTCTGCAGGGCAGTAGATAGGATGGAGTGCCCTGTATGATTTTAGTAGAGAGATAACATTTGAAATTAGTGTTCTAATTTACTTACAGAAAGCTAGAGAGAAATACTGCTTTGAACAGTTGGGTTCTCAGCAAAAAGATGTTAAAACTAAAAACAAACATTTGCTGATTTGTTTTTCTTGTAAGTCCTAGGGCTGTTGATATAACTTGCTCTTAAAACAAAAAAAAAATGGGAGACAAGTGTAAAAAAATACAAAATATGAGACAAGTATTAAAAAACTAGTATAGTGTGATTAGGGGGAAAGGCTATCTTTTTAGAAATGTGCTGAATTCTGAAAGTTAATTAAAATTAAGAGGTTGCAGGCACCCAGCCTCAGGGGACGGGCTCCCTTCCAAGCTGCCTGGGGCCCTGGGGCACTTGGGGCACTAAATTTGTTATCTATAGTTTTCCTGTGAGGAGGAAAAGCATACCTTTGTCTTTTCTATGAATGTAACTATTTTGTGGTCCTCAAGGCTTCTGGACGTAAGAGATTGCCCTTTCCTTAATATTCAAGCACACTGCCTGGTGCCCCAGAGCCTCCCATTTGGGAGACGCATTATGCTCAGAGTTCTCCCTGTCCCAAGGAGGCTGGTGCCCCATTCTGGAGATCTTCCCCGCTACCCTGGCTCCAGTTTCCTGCTGGACACTCAGGCTCCCCTGAGCCCTGGGGCTCCCACAGATGGCCTGTGCCTGCCTCCTTGCCCCAGGCTGGCACCACTTTCCATCCCATCAACAACCATCCACAGAGGTGCCAAGACACTGCCTGAGAGTCCTGGCACATTTCCTGGGGCCCGAGGCTATCATATTCCAAAATCCAACAGCTGATCTTACCTGACCTCATGGCAGCATTTGAAATATGTGGTCCACGTGGTGTCTGTTCAGTGAAGCCTCACACCCCTCCCTTCCACTAAGCTGCCCCCCAGCTGACCTCCCTAAGGGGGGTGCTCCAGGGCAATTCCTAAGTATTCCTTTCTGTCCATACACATTCTTCCTCAGGTGATTCCAGCCAGACCCATGACTTTAACTTGAACACTATCTCTAGGTCAACTTCGAGGCTGCGCTCAGACTCACATGTTCAATAACCATCATCATCTCCACGTGGGGGTGGGGTGGGTGTCTCAAACTTAACACACCTAAAGGGGAATTCTGGATCCCACACCCAAGGCTGTGCCTCTGTGACCTGCCATCTCCTGGAACTAGAAACTCTAGCAGGAAATTTTGATAAAAAATTTATCTTTGCCTTTGATAAGTCATTTATTCATGCATGCAGCCTGTATTTAGTGAGCCTCTCCTAACTGTCAGCACTGTTCTGAGCATTTGAGGTACATCAGTGAGCAAATCAGATCAGGAGGACCTCTGCCCTCATGAGCTGATATTGGGGTGAAGGTCATAAAGTAGTGATTTTCAACTGGTATGCTGTGAAAAATTTTAGAGGTCATTAATTAAATTATTTTCAAAAGAAGCTCAAAGCACAGTAAGTATATTCTTTTTTTACTCTTTTTAAAAAACTCAACATAATTTATGTGTACTGTGGAAGTCTAACCATAGGTTCCAGTGTGCTGCAAGATAAAAAAGCTTGAAAAACACTGGTGTATAGTATAAGATGAGAACGGTAATGTGTGTCAGAAGGTGGAGTGTGGTACAGGTGGCAGAGGAGGCGCCGGGAGAGGTGGTCTTTTTAAACAGGATGGCCACAGCAGAAGTCACTGAGCAGGTGACACTGAGCCCAGTGAGGCAGTGAGGAGATGGAGGAGTTGGGGTGTGTGTGTCTCTCCCAGGCAGGGGAAATAGTCAAGTCAAAGGCCCTGAGTGTGTTGACAACTCTAGGAACAACCCGGAGACCCTGTGCCTGATGGAGGGGAGTGAGAACTGGGGAAATCAGAGATGGGGCCCTAGGGGAGGGGAGGCCAAGAGAAACTGCAAGGCCATTGACATCATTCTGAGGACTTGCCCTTTCCTCTCGTGTGTGACAGGGAATGAACCACTGGAAGCTAGTAAACAGAGAGGGTCACTGCCTGACAAGTTTTAAAGGCCCACTAGGGCTGCTTGATTAAGAGTAGCCTGCAGGGAGGCCTGGAAGGAGAGAGACCATGACGGTGTCCTGGTAGATTTTAGTGTGTTGGCTTGGCCGGGCTGTGGGATCTCTCTCTGCAGTCAACATCAGTTTGGGGGAGTCTGTCATCCCAGAGAAACACTGAGTATTTCTATGCATCAGTGACATCGATCACGAAAACAAATAGTAACTTTGCTTAGAACACATAATACAGAGGTAAAAAATGGAAACCACTGCACACAAACATGAACTAAATGAGGACAGAGAGTGATGTTAAAAATGGACCCGTTCTGCAGGTGCCAAGAGCCCCATATGCCAAGTGGCAGGTACGACTCTGCGGCCCCTGTGAGGGAGAGTCATGTGGGTCCCAGAGTGTCTGGGAGGGTTGGGGTGGAGTGGCTATGAGATCCACTGAGCAGAAGCAGGCCTCTGAGTCTGCTCGGCCTCCTCCCGGGTCACTGGGATTAGCCTCAGCTCGTGTACCAAGTCAGATTCTCAGCAGACGGCCGGCACCAGTACAGGCAATTCCTAACACAATGCCAGTCTCTATTACTGTGACATTTGGAAATAAATGTTGTGTTATTGATTTGGAGAATAAATCATTTGTAAACAAATAAGCGGGGAACATTTCAAGATAGAACGTTCCAAAACTGACAAGCCTTACAAATTGTCAAGGATACCAAAACTGTTCTTCTTCTTATGGGAAGAAAACATCTTATTCTCACCAACCTGCTTTTTCCATTTTCTGTGAAACATTTTAAATGGTTGGCAGAAAAGAAAATGGGCTGTAATTATTTTTGGCAAGTAGGATAGGGTTGTAAATATGGCCGTTTTGAAGCTATTGTGAAACTCCTTTCTCCATTAATTTCTTATTCATCTGAAAATCTAATATGAAATACTCTAGCTGTTAATGGACTTAAACTTTATCAACTTTTAGTAGAGTTAATTTTTATTTGCCTGCAGCCTGCCAAGGATATTGCTGTGGTCTAAGTGAACTGCGTATTTCTTTAAAACCCTGGAATCTGCACCTTCCTGAATTACCACCATTGCTCGACCTTTAAAAGGTCTGTGAATGAGGGTCTTTACATATCAAATCTAAGATGAGAAGATGAACGAGCAGCTTGGACTCATGATAAATCTAATAGGCATTTTTTTGTCTTGGTAATCAGATACATTTTTTAAAACTGCTTTTTTCATAACAGGTTTTGTTTTTCCACATTTTTTTATGTGATCTTATGGGGAAAAAAGTTCCCTCCAAACCCTGCCAGCTCAGGTATTTGCAATGTGCGGACTGTGAAAATGTGCCAGATCCGAGCAGACCTCAGAGATAAGGAGCACAGGGAGAATGGGCATAGGTCTGAAGCTGTAATCTGCAGCGTGAAGCGAAGATCCCAGGCTCCTCCAGTGGGCAGCTGCAACAACACGCCTTCCACTGGGTAATTTATAGACAATAGAAATTTACTGCTCACAGGTTTGGAAGCTGGGCAGAGCAAAAGGCCAATGGATTCAGTGACTAATGAGGGCTCCCTGCTTGGTAGGTGGCCCTGCCTTGCTGTGTCCTCACCAGGTGGAAAGAACAAGGGAATTCCCTCCAGCCTCTTTGATAAGGGCACTAATCCCATTCATGGGGCTGGGGCCCTCACAACTCAATCACTTCCCAAAGGCCCTGCCTACTAATACTAGCACATTGGGCATTAAGTTTCAACATAGTAATTTAGGGGGGCACAAACATTCAGACCCTAGGACCAGGGTTTCTAAAATGCTGCTCCCATGAGGTCGTTCCCTGGGAGTCATCATTGAATTGACAGTCACCCCTGAGTCAAAGGCAACATATGGAGACACAGACTATAACGTAAAACTTACAAGTTTTAAAACTTTATCCATTAGCTAAGAGTTTTTTTCTGTCAACTCTACTATTATCGTAAATTACAGTAAAATTACAGAAAAGCAGAAGGTGTAGACAGCAAAGTAGTCTGGTTATTTGAAATTTTTATTGCTGAAAACCTTAAGAACATATGTAAAAGTATTTCTACCTTAGTAGATAGAAACTACTGAATGTTATTTAGTCTTTATTTGAGAAATGAAGACCTCTCACTGTTTCAAAGAAGTCCCTGGAAGATAGCCATGTTTTTCTTGAATTCTGTTAAATAATTTTTATAACAATTATTATTTTAGTAGCAAGAACTACAAATAAAGCCTCCTTTAAATAGCCCATAATCTCACCACCATAAAACTCCTATTGATATATTAAGACAAATATATAAGTGCATGGTTAGAAAATTCAAACTGTGTGGAAAAACATTAAGTGGAAAATAAGACTTCTTTCCCACCTGTATTCCAATTTTCTCCCTAAAATTTGTACTATGAATGATATTTTTAGACTCCTTCCAGAAAACACCAATGATTGTATATGTACACATATTTATTTTATTTATTTATTTATTTTTGAGACAGAGTCTTACTCTGTTGCCCCAGGATAGAGTGCCATGATGTCATAACTCATGGCAACCTCAACCTCCTGGGCTTAAGTGATCCTCCTGCCTCAGCTTCCTGAGTAGGTGGTACTATAGTCACTTGACACCATGCCCAGCTATTTTTCCCCTATTTTTAGTAGAGATGAAGGGCCTCACTCTTGCTCAGGCTGGACTTGAACTCCTGAGCTCAAGCAGTCCACCTCCTTTGGCCTCCCAGAATGCTTGCACTATAAGCATGAGCTACTGCACCCACCAACACATCTTTATTTTTTAAATGGAAGCAAAGGGGGTATTCTAAAGACTGGATTCTGTATGTTGCTTCTTTCTTAAAATAAATCTTGGTAATTGTTCATGCCTCAGTCTTCCTAACAGTGGCATTTAGTCCACCTTAGCTCTTAACCCCGTCCTTCCCTCCCATTGTGATACCATTTCTCATGTCCATGCATCCATGTAGGCATGTATCCATTCATTCATCCACTTACTCATCCATCCATCTGCCCATCCATCCAATCCATCCATCCATCCATCCACCCACCCACCCATCCATCCATCCCTCTGTCCATCCATCCGTCTACTCATCCATCTGTCCATCCATCCATCAATCTACCCATCCATTCATCCATCTGTCCACCTGTCCATCTGTCCATCCATCTACCCATCCATCCATCCATCCATCTGTCCATCCATCCATTTACCTATCCATCCATTCACCCACCCATTCTCCTACCCTCCTTATCCATTCATCCACCCACTTACCTATCCATCCACCCACCCACCCACCCCACCCATCCATCCATCCACTCATCTGCCCACCTATCCATCTGGTCAACATACAATTTTTGAGTGCTGTACTATATGCCAGATTGTAGACTAGGTTGTTAGAATACAGCAATGAATAAAATATACCATTCTTCATGAGGCTTACATTCTAGTGAGGAAAGGCAAAATATACAAGTATAGTTACATCAGTTAATTATAATGTGTCCTAGAAGTTGACAAATAAATCTAGAAAAGGAACTAGAGAGTGTCAGAGGTCCCAGGTGGAGATTTGGTTTTTATAGGGAGGCCTGAAAGGTGATTTGAGAAAGGTGAGTGTCCAAGCCAGGTGAACGTCTGGGCTGAGAGGACCCCAGCAGCAGGGAGCTGAGTATAAAGGGCTGCCAGGGGAGCTAAAGGAGCAACCAAGAAGCCAGTGTGGCTGCAGCCAAGTGAGCCAGAGGGTGAGTGGCAGGTGAGAGGTGATGCTGAAGAGACAGCAGGTGACCTTGGTCACCAAGTACTCCCAGCAAAGGCCCCAGACATGTTGGAGCAGACACCAGCCTTCCTCGTGGTGCCCTGAGGATTCCTGACCCACTGACCACAGGAGCACAGAAAAGTGGTCTTTAGCTGATGGGCTTGGACAAGTTAATGTACCAGTAAATTGGAGCCCAAACCCCCATTCTAAACTGCTGAGAGTTTTTCTTATCATGAATACTGTTCAATGCCATTGTATAGTTTTCTTCATCTGTTTACTGATCATAAAACACTTTTTCAATCCATCATAGCTAAACCAAGCTTCCTGGATCCAACCCTCCTGGTCACGATGTGTTATCCTGTTTAGGTATCTCTAGTTTACTTCCATGAACATTACATCTCTTTTTTCTTTTTAATTTTCAAGTCGTGTTTGTTAAAGTTTTGTTGAAGATTTTTGCATTTATGTTCATGAGACAGATGGGCCTATAAATTTTCTTTATCATAATATCTTGTCAGAGTTTGAAACTATAGTTATTCTGCCTTTAGAAAACACAGTGGATGGGAGGCACCTGTGCCTCAAAGGAGTAGGGCAATAGCCCCATATACCGGAGGTGGCAGGTTCAAACCCAGCCATGGCCAACAACAACCAAAAAAAAAAAAAAAATTAGAAAACACAGTGGACAGGGCAGCACCTGTGATCAGTGTGGCTAGGGTGCCGATATATACCGCTGATATATACACCCCCATATACTGAGGGTGGCAGGTTTGAACCCGGCCCCAGCCAAACTGCAACAAAAAATAACCATGCATTGTGGCAGGTGCCTGTAATCCCAGCTACCTGGGAGCCTGAGGTAAGAGAATTGCCTAAGCCCAGGAATTGGAGGTTGCTATGAGCTGTGACGCCATAGCACTCTACTGAGGGTGATAAAATGAGACTCTGTCTCTAAAAAAAAAAAAAAGAAAACACAGTGGGGAATAGTTCTACTTTTGCTGTTGTCTGGAAGTGTCCATGTAAGCTTGACATTATTTTTTCTTAAAACATTCAGTACATTGGCAGCACCCGTAGCTCAGTGGGTAGGGCACCAGCCACATACACTGAGGCTGGCGGATTCGAACCTGGCCGAGGCCAGTTACGACAACTGCAACAACAACAACAAGAATAGCTGAGCATTGTGGTGGGGGCCTGTAATCCCAGCTACATGGGAGGCTAAGGCAAGAGAATAGTGTAAGCCCAAGAGTTTGAGATTGCCATGAGCTGTGATGCCACCATACTCTAACGAGGGCGACAGCTTGAGACTCGGTCTTAAATAAACAAAAAACCAAAAAAACAAACAAACAGATAAACAAGAAAATGTTCAGTACAATTTACTGTTGAAGTCATCTGGGCCTGAGATTTTATTTCAGAGCTGTTTGATTAATTGAAATTAATTCAATTTCCTACTTACAGTTTATTCAAATTTAGTATTTCTTGTGTCAGCTTTGGTAGGTTGCATTCTCCTAAGCAGTCCTCCATTTTATTTAAATTTTCAAACATTCTTAGAAATTGTTGATAATATCTGCTCATTATCCTTCTAATTTCTGTAGGCACTTAAGTGGAATGTCCTTTCCATTTCTGATAATACTTAGGCACTTTGGTTTGCTTTATTCATCAGTCTTAAATATAGATTTACCAGTTTTACCAGTTTTATTATTAGCAATGAACTATCATTTGCCTTTACTCATCCTTTTTATTGTATATTAAAATTTTATTTCATTATATTCTGTTCTTACCATCTCTATTATTTTTCTCTTCCCTTTTATGGAGATATAATTTGCAGGTCTTTTTCTAAATTCCTGAGATGAGAGCTTAGGTCATTGATTTTGTAGCTTTACTTTTTCTCCAACAAATGCTCTCAAGGTTATAAATTCCTTCTACACATAGCTTTATTTGTACTCCATTAGTTTTGAGATGATCATTCCACTCAAATTATTCTGTATTGTTGATTGTGGTTTCTTCTTTGATTCATGGGTTATTTAAAAGTATATTACTTAATTTCCAAACATAGATTTTCTAATGTCTTTTTGTTATGTAACTCAGGCTTAATTATAACATTGTCAGAAGCCATGCCCTTTCTGTTGGGTCCCTTCGATGTTTGTTGACGCTTGCTCTCCTGCCCTCTCTGTGGTCAGCTTTTATAAACGCTCCTATGTTTAAGGACAATGTGCGTTAAGCTGCTGCATTCTTTTACTTCAGTTTCTTTTTTTTTTTTTTTGAGACAGAGCCTCAAGCTGTCCCCCTGGGTAGAGTGCCGTGGCATTACAGCTCACAGCAACCTCCAACTCCTGGGCTCAAGCGAGTCTCCTGCCTCCGCCTCCCAAGTAGCTGGGACCACAG
>CAUYTI010117503.1:0-24322 GCA_963575145.1 Galago senegalensis | reverse complement strand
TGAGGGATTCTACTGTGTTTCTTAGATCTTTGAGGGCTGCAAATACTTGTCTCCATCTGTCAAAATCTTTGGTGATTTTGTCTTTGAATTCATTGAATTTTTGAGACAACTTTTGAATTGCTCCTTGAATTTCTAATTCCAACTTTAACTCCATTCTATTAATCTTATTTGCAAACCTGAGAGAGCTTCACCAGAGAGCCCTTTGCCAGGACAATGCTGCTTCCTTCACTCTTCTTATCAAACAAGGGAAAGTTGGCAAGAGTTTGTGGGAGATCATTATGCACTCCACCTCATAGTCCTAATTTGGCTTCTTCTTACTTCTTTTTGTTTACTAATCTTAAAAACTTTTCTTAGTTAATAATGCAAACAAAACTGCATTGACATGGTTTGAATTGCCAGCTGCTTCAGTTCTTTAGGGTGGACTAAAGGATTGGTTTCATCGCCTACAAAAGTGTCTTGACCTTGACGCACCTTGTATTGAGAATTAAAGTTTGTACTTTTTTGTTTTTGTCTTTTAATTCAATTTTTCCATGAACTTTTTAAAGTCCCCTTGTGTAGACTATAGAATGATTAAATCAAGCTAATTAGCATATCCATCACCTCACATAATTTATTTATTTATTTTTTCTTCTGGTGAGAACATTTAAAAATACTCTCTTACCATTTTTTCCAAGTATGTAGTTTATTGTTTTTGACTACAGTCATGCTATGCAATAGACTTCCAGAATTTATTCATCCTATCTAAGTGAAACTTTATATCCTTCCAGGAGTCTACCTTTAAACAGCTGTCTACTTCAGAGATGGACTATATGGCTAAGCTCTTAGGTTGGGGTGTCTCGGAATATTAAGAACCATGACTGTGCTTGACAAGGGCCTTCTAAGCATGCTAAGTGTCTTAGGGCTGTCTGGGCCCCCCATTTCTGTTCATAGGGCCAATAACCACACAAAATGATTTCTAAATCTTGTAAAGTCAGTAATAGCTCTTTTCAAGTTATCTTGTGTTTTGCTTTAAAGTATTTTAAGTCATACTTTATAAGGGTAATGAAAATAAGGTCATAATAATTCTATTATATTATATGTAATTTCCTGATTACAAAAGAATTTATTATATAGTTACTTGAATGTATGGTACTTTTACATTTAAGTACATGCTACACTTCGTGAAAGTTAATGTAAGTTTTCAGTTTCTGTAGAACTGGTTTCACCTAGTGGACACTTTGTGTTCTTCACACAAAAAGAAAACTAACTTTAACTTACATTACACTGGGGTTGCTGGTTTTTTTTTTTAATTTTTTTATTTCAATTGCTTGGGACTATTGATTAATTTGAGATCTGTTTGATAATTATTTTAAAATTATGGTTTCTTTATACATAAAACTCTACATGTAACAAAATTATTAATTCTCATATTCAATGGTTAATTGAAATGCTTTGACTGAAATTTATGATTGTGGCAGGATTGTTTCTCTGTATTTAAGGATAATTTTTAAGAAACATTTTCGTGTTATCATTTATTTCCTTATTTCATAAAGAGTCTTCATAACTGCTTATATGTAAGATTTTAAATTATGACATTTTCATACAGCACACAGACATGAACTGAGACTGAGTGAACAATAAATAAACACTTAACGTGGAAAAAGTTGAATAATGAATTTTACAATTGGTATGATACTCTAGAGCGGGGTTCAGCAATTGGTGTGTGTATGTGTGAACAGCCAGTCAACAAATATTGAGGCCTGTGGACTCTGTTGCAACTACTTATCCCAGTCATTAAAGTGAGAAAACAACCGCACTGAGTATGTAAATGTATATGCCTGGCTGTGCTTGGATAAAGCTTTAATTACAAAAGAAGCAGCAGCCCTGATATTGCCAAAGCCCCTTAATTTACAGACCCTAACATTGAATATTAGAATTTAATTACTATTTCTTTATTTCTTTGTCTCTTTTAAAATGTAATTTCCCATGCCTGTAAAATATCAACTTTAATACAGAAATATATAACCTGGAATTTATTGATAGGAAAAAAGAGTTTATAAAACTAATATTTTCTGAGTATACTGGACAAAATCTTGTGTTTCATTATGACTTATACTTTAAATATTATAACTGATTTAATTTGGCTTCTTGTAAGACATTAAATACTAAATTGTTTTAAGAAGCTAAGTACCAATTAAAAATGAAATAAGGAAGATAAATGTATGACAAACTTCTAATGAATGAATCTGAAGAATCAATACAAATAGGCCTTAAATTTAGACATGACCATCTAGCTAAGTTGCTAGGCTATCATCTCTGATATTTCCGTCTTTTTATTGGATAGCTATGAGTCATGTTTTCTGCTTCTTTGAAAGAGTGTTGAAGTTAGTTTTGAAAGTAGTAGCTTGTTTAGGTGGGTCTAAATAGCTTTCACTTTAGGGCTAATCCATGCCTCTTTATCGACGTGTGATCTTGGGGTTTCACTGATTGCCTGAATTAGTCAATAGCTCTCTCCACTCTGGCTGGTCAAAATTAGAACATCTCCTGTGCTTATGTAAGCTCAGAAAACTGTTTAGGATATAGTTTCCTAGAAGTCATTCTTTTCTTGATGCCATGAGTACAGATTAGTAGTTAGGAGAAGACTCAAAAGGGACCTCATACAAATTTAAGAATGACTCAGTTATGGTTTTCTCAGTTATGGTTCCTTGGTGTCTGATGCATGGCTCTGCATCTTCCAGCTTCAGAAGCTTTCCTAAATTCTGATCTCTTTTCCCTCACCTCCTTTAGACCTGGCTTTTCTGGTTCTCCATTCTTGTCAGAATAAAACATTAGTTCTTAGTAGAAAATTGGCATCTGTTGGGTTTCCTTATGTGCTTCCCTTATCTCATGTATGGTGATCATGCCTTGCCTGCTGTCCAATGCCTGAAAATTGTTGTTTCATATGTGTAGAAAACTTTTATAGTTGCTGACAGTAAGGTAAGTCTAATAGCAATTGCTCCTTAATAACTAAAAGCAGGAAATAATTTTTGTGATTGAATATAAGAAATCTACGTATTATATCAGACATAAGTATCAGACATAATTGATGTCTGACAATTAAGTTTGCAAACTTGCTACTGTGTGCCTATGTTGGTGGTGCTGCACAACCAACTTGATAAAGTTTCATAACCGTGGTATATCAGTGTCTCATAACTACTATGTCCATGTGGGCTGCTGTTTTGCTGAATGATATTCATTATTGCCATTGTGTGTTTTTGTGTGTCGTTACAAGAATGTCAGCACTTGAATTAGAGCATTAACAAACATTTAATTTCTTCTTGAAACTTGCTATATTGGAAGTGAAATCAGGGACATGTTAGTCTAGGTTTATCAGGATAATACAGTGACAAAAACAGCAGTGTACAAATAGATTAAATATTTTTCTGCAGGAAGAGAAGGCATCACTGATAAAGAGAGGTCAGTATGGCCAGTAACAAGCAGAACTGAAAAAAACATTGTGAAAATTTGTCAAATTTTGTGTGAAAATGGTCAGCTGGACTATGAGAAGCATAGAAGACCAAATAAACTTTGATAAAGAAACAATTAGGAAAATCTTAACTGAAAATCTTGGCATAAGAAAGGTGTGGAAAAATGGTCCCAAAGGAACTCTGTAATAAACAAAAGCAAAAAAGAGTCAAAGTTCACCAAGACCTTTTGGAGAGACAAGAATTACTGGTGATGGAACCTAGTATAACCAATACTACAAAACAAAGCAAAGTGTGTGAGGAGAATGGGGACTGAAGACCCAATTTTTGGCAAAGCAAAACACCCTCCAGAAATAGAGAAAAACAGAGAAATGAGCTGAGCAAAGTGGAATAAACCTATTTAGCTTACTTTTAAACTAACAGTTAAATTACTTGGGTGGGCAATTCCTGCTTTTACTAGACACCTAGCCTGGAAGGAGTACAGCGTACAAACCCCTGTTGGTGGACAAACACTCTGGAGCACCGTGTCCTCAGCAGACACAAGAGGCCTGGAAAGAAACATTACCCAGGCCAGTCCCTGCCCAGTCAGTAGTCAAAGCAAATATCCACTGTGGGATTTGTATGATGGCCAGGGCAGAGATCAAGGGAACAGGTGGAGCCCTGAAATATGGGCAGAAGAGCTTGTACCCTAATCATGGAGGGAAACACCTTTGGTGAGGTAAGAGGAAAATTCTTTTCCACCAGTTCTTCAGAGGACTGACACCATCGCATCTACTTCACAGAGAAACTAGAGGGGTCACCCCCAGGGCGTCTGTGTGCATCACCACAAGCAGGAGGCTGCCCCCACACAAGGCTCAGGTTCTGGATTTCTCAACGCTGCCCAGACCCTTAAAGTTAATGAACTAACATGTTTACTCATAGAAACTGCTGACATTTTTACTCCCTACCGCAGCTTACTCCCCTTGGCTAAATAAGAAAATAGCTTTCAGTAAAACCCAGATGTAACAAACACTCAAGGCCATTCACTGATGCCCCACAAGCTAGTGATGGGGCTAGTGGTACCCCTGTACCACCTTTGAAAACTTTATTCTGTGCTTTGTCTCTTTGTCTCTCGCCACTTTTAACTTTGTTTTTCTTCAGTTGATTCCATAGGTCTTAACCCTGTCCACAGGGCAGGTCCCCAAGAAAAGTGTACAATGGAAGCCAGTCATTTCTCCACAATCCAAAACTTTTTGTAAATCCAAATCATGAGTCAAATGATGTTGCTATTTTTTTTATATTAGAGGGATTGTTCATTATTTGTACCAACTGGATAAACATTTAACAAAGTTTAGTATTTAGAAGTGCTGAGAAGGCTAGGTGAAAAGTTAGATGAACTTTTGTCCAACACCTCATGGCTCTTGCATCATGACAATGTACCAGCCCCCACAGTATGGCCTATGAGGGACGTTTGAGCCAGTAAACAAATAACTCTGTTGGAACGTCCTCCCTACCCACCTTATCTGACCTCCAGTGACTTTTTCCTTTACCCAAAGATAAAGGAAGTATTGAAAAAAGTACATTTTGATTACATTCAGGACATCAAGGGTAATACAAGATGACAGCTCTGATGGCCATTCCAGAAAAAGAGTTTTGTAATTGCCTTGGAAGGTGGAGTAGGCGCTGGTATCAGTGCACAGCTTCTCAAGGGGAGTCCTTTCGAAGGTGACTGTGGTGAGATTCAGCAATGAGGTGTGTAGCACTTTTTCTAGGATGAGTTCTCAAACTTGATTTTCAGACCTGGTGTTAGAGATTAGAGACTTTGTTCATCTTTTTCTTCATATTGAATATCATCTGAACTGTACCCAGAAGTGGTTATCAGTACAAATAAAGATGTCCTAAATTCTTATTTTCTTTATTTTAAAATAGAATTATTCTTTCAATACATGAACACATATATGAAATTATTTGTTTGGCCCCCACATTGTAGAATTGAGGCATGGGAGCTTAAGAAATTTTAAGGTTTGATTTTAAGAAAGGGCATGTCAGTTATAAAAGCAAATCTCTAAAGTTGTCTGCCTTTCAATATAAATGATATTAAAGAGCTTTCAGGGTGAATTGAAACGAGACAGCCACATCTGACATTGTAGAATAAATTGACTTACTGGATGATACACTTTTCTTTTGACAATGATATTGGGAAATGTTAGTATCATTGATGTTAAGAAATTTTTCATTGACAAATTAACACCAAAAAATTCATAAAGGAACTCCTAGAAATATTATCACAGATCAAGCCAACATCACAGAAGTGGGTATTTTTCTTGTTTCTTTGCTCTCACAGATCAACAACTGCAAAGGCTATATTAGATAAACAGTAATAAATTATTTCAGAGTGAAATTTAAAACAAGAATATGACGACTTGTTCTACTTCATTTGCTGGTTAGAATTGAAATTTGATCTCTGAAAAATTTTTCTTTACTCTGATAATGACTGTATTTTTATTGTACGGACTTTGAAAAATTGTTATTAGATTGAATGCTACATGGTCACAGCTTACTGTAGTGCCTCCTCTTGTCAAGAGGGAACTTCACAATAAAGAAGGGCCTGAGGCGAGCGCTGCTCAGAGCTCCTTCCACAGACTGGACATTATGTGAGCAGGAAAAACCTAATGTTGGCTTAAGTCACTGATACTTTGGAGTGATCTTTTATAGTATTACTTAGACTAATACGGATGTATAATTGAAACCATAAAAAGACGAACTCAGAATTCATAATGTAAGTTTTAAAGAGGGAGATTCACATTATACAGGGCAAAACATTCAGTTGGCTGAGCCCAGCCATGGCCTCTGCAGCTGAAGGGACAGTGGTTGGAAAGGGTCAACGGGTAGTGTATGTGGCTTTTACTTTCTAGTTTTCATCAAAGAGACATTTTGAAGTAAAAATTGCCCAGTGTTTTGAGGTCAAATATATTTGTACGATTCGAGAGAGCATGAGGCTTACAGGCTTGGAAAAGCCACCTGATAGTGAAACTCAAGTAGTAAGAATATAAAACGAAAAAAGGTTTGAGCTATAGTGTCAGGATAAGACTTAAAATGAACAAAGAGACTTACATTGCCACACAGATCAGCCTGAGAGTATGCCATTTCCTTCATGCCCTTATTCGAGATGACCTCAAATTAACCCACTAAGTCTAGAGAAATATCAAGGCAAGGAATTGAAGAAATAAAATATTTACATGAAGGAAAAAATCTAGGGTGTGGTTAATTGGCATATGGAACTGCATTGAAATAGATCAGAAGCTAACTATAAATGGAATTATAATACGTGCATACGCACATGTACAGACACACATTTGCCCACACACAAGCCCAGATAAAACATTTTAGATTGTTGGAAATTCTGTGTAACTCAAAAATCCCCAAACCTGTTTCACCACATTCCCCCAAATCTTCTACTTCTCTGTCCATGGAAGACAATGAGCAAGGAAAAGGCTTTCAGAAATTAAAATTGTACTGTAATCAAGGAGTTTTCACTAATCCCAGGGGAGGGGACCTGCAAAATGCCTGCCCAGCAGACTACTTGAGATTTTCCCTTCATCTCCTGCCCAGCTAGAAGTTGTTATTGCAGTTTTTTATTCTTGTTCCACCAATTCATGTCAAGTGTTAGGGGGAGAGAGAAAACTTATCTTCCAGTTAATAAGTCATTACACCTCAGAGAAAGAAGTACATCTAGACCTCATGACCACTCAGGAAGAATGGTGTACCATATTCTAGAATTTTTCTTGATGCTGTGGCTAGATGGGGCTTTGTATTGTTTTATTTGGGGAGAGATACCAGTTTTATGTGAGTATGTGTGGAAAATAAATAGAAGATTTATGATCATAAGGTTAGACTGATAGAGAACAGTTAGTTCTTCACCAATGTGGCTCCTTTTCCTCTTGGGCACAATGACATACCCCTTTTCCTTTCCTCTCTAAGACATGGCCACATACTAAATCATGAAAATGGAAGGTGGGTAAAATTTATGTATATATCACTTCTCTCCCCTGACAACAGAGAAGACTGTGAAAGTGTACAGAAGGGCTGACCCTTGAGAGAGAGGGATAAAGCTGGGTGCTTGATGACTGGATAGCCCAGGATTCCTCTGCCATCCTTAGACATCCCCACTGCCCTTCTCATACAGACTAATTAGACTTTACAGAGAACTCACTGAATTTCTGTGGTGTTAAATCCAACAGATGACAGCACCTAATGTTACTTTAATTAATATACTTAAACGTATACACATTCTTTATATTGACATGCAGAGCAATGAAGGAAATAGGTTAAACATAATGGTGATTCAGTGCATACCTCTGATGTTTGATCTCTCTGAAGAGAGAATGAAACATAATGAAATGGAGAATTGAGGAAATTATAATCTGAACAGCTACATTTAATAGTTGATCTGTATGCTGATCACTTTTTATTCATTTACTCAACAATATTAAAATGAAGACCTGCCACTTGAACTGTGTTAGCCACTGTGTTGAGAGAGATCTGTGTCCATGTCTTATGTAAATATCACGAAAAGACGAGGTGAGTGTGCTGGCTGAAACGCTGAATAATTTATAAAAATCAGTCAATAAATAGAAAATAGTACAACCCACACCTCTTCGGCTTTAAAGCTTTCAGTAATCTCAGCTATGTGAACATTTCAAATTTAAATAAATACTGGTTTTTACTTGTCTAAGAATTGCTTCACATATTATTTGAGTATGATCACATGGTCCATTGCATAGGTTCAAATAATATTATACTGTAATATTTGGTTCAAATCTTTCCTTTTAGAACTTGATCCATTTAAATTATGAAGTGTATGTAACCCTTAGTGATCTGGACTAGCCACATGGATGTTTATGGTTGGGTCTCTGTATTTCCCAAGGGAAAAAAAAATCACTACCCTTTTTTGAGAAAAATATTTAAAAATTCACAATTTTAGTATTGCAGTTATTGATGTAAAGTACATTTCAATGCTTATTAAAATTTTCCCAATTTAAAAAAATTCAAGAATTGGGAATATGATTTGACTTATGTGTCATCAACAGAATTTGTATATTATATCTAATCAATTCAGGAAAATAAATTACCCACATAATCATTTTATTTTTCTATTCTGCTTAACATATGACCAATGTTTGGAACTAATTGCTAAGTTAAAACATAATAAGACATAACTATAAACGTGATAATCACTGGTAAATTTTTAGCATTCACCTTATATAGATTACCTGCTTTAAAGTTGATTTCACGTATCCCTAGAAAATGCTATGTGAATGTTGTCTCATATAGTAAGAAGATGGTGTAGTATAACATGCCAATAATGTGAACCATAAATTAGAAAATAAAATTTTAATCGATCTTCCAGTGTAATTCAATCATGAATATGAGCAGGTTAAAAGAATTTTATAGACTTTGGCTTTAGCTCCATAATAGACTGTTGGTGAATGGTGTTTCCCCTTGACTTTTAGTTCTTTGTGTAAAGCTGTTAGATTTCATACCTTCACGTCAGATTTGACAAATGGTTCACTGAATAAAGCACTCAGACTACAAATGAGAAGTTATTACTCTAGGAACAATTTGATGAGCTTAGAGAAGAGTCACATATACTTTCTGTCTGTGTCACCAAAGAAACTAATTAGTGGAAAGATTGCCAGAATTATAATAATCTGTTTATGTAGTTATTTTTAATATAAAACCTTGGTATTTTAGTTTCTGTTTGGTTGCAATTATTTTTTAATTAACAGGTAAAAATGATGAATTCGGGAGATTCAACTACTCATTATATTTTTTCTCATTCATACAACAAAATGAAAATATTTCTAATGAAATGATCTATACAAAAAGAAAATAAAATGTCACCTAAAAAGATGCTTATATAATTCCTGATACTATTGGATCTTGATTTCCAGTTAAATTGTCACATAAGCAAAATTACATAAATAACATGTCTGATATAGATCATCTTGATTATTGTGTATTGTACTAATCTATAAGATTATCTTTTTTAAAGTATTATTTTGTAGCAATATTCTAAAATTCTAACAGATTTAAAATTATTTCTCATTCTATCCTGTTTTAGTTCTCTAAGTGCTGTGAAAGAGTGTCACAAATTTAGTGACTTATAACAACACAAGATGTATTATTTAACACTTCTGAAGGTCAGCAGGTGAATATGAGTCACAGTAGGAACTCCTTCTGGAGTGAGAAAACCTGTTTCTAGAGGTTTCCAGCATTCCTTGGCTCATGGCCCTGACTGAGTCCAGTTTCTGCTTCCATAGTCACATTGCTTTCTCTTTTCTATGATTACTTTGGCCCTGTCCAGATAATCCAGAATAATCTCCCCAACTCAAGTTGTTTAAGTTAATTATTTTCGTAAAATCCCTTTTGCAATGTAAGATAACCTGTTCATGGGTTCTGGGGATCAGGATATGGACACGTTTGGGGGACTATTATATAGACTACCATACCTTGATTTTTGATATTTTGAACGCTAATTTAAGTGCACTGATGTTTTTTAGATGATACAAAAAAGATATGTTATATGATATTAAGATGGTTATAACTATGTAAATGTTAAGTAACTTGACTGTGGTAATCACAGTGTATACATATATCAAAATATCAAGTTGTATGTCTTAAATACATATGACTTCTACTTGTCAATTATACTTTAAGAAAGCTGAAAAAAATCAAAAGAAAGAAAAGAGACTATGGTGAGAGAGTCTTGAAACTTGAGGAAAGATCATTTGAAATAGAAGTAAATTTGTTCTGTATATCTGGAAAAACAGAACTAATATACATAAACTGTAGAGAGTGTTACTTTGATTCACAACAAGACATAACTTTTGAAGATCAAAGCCTTCCAAAGGACGAATGGACTTTTTCAGGAGGAAAGTGTTTTGATAAGAGAGGATAACTGTTTTGTTGTGGAATCATACAGAAGCTTCAAACATAAGATGAATGTTTAACTGGAAGATCCTGAGTCTTTATCTTCTAAGATCTAGAGTTATGTGATTCAGGGAAATCTTTGAAAGGTTGTAGTTGGGATTCCTATGAAAAGATAGGTAGGATTTAGACACTTTTAACTTAGGGGAAGAGACATCAGACTGAAAGAGAGCATGAGTCAAATGGAGACAGAAAGGTGAGTTTGCTCAATACATTCTCCTGACAGAGAGTTACAAGTGTGTGCACTGTGGTATTCAGGCATGTCTGAACATGTCTGAAGAACTACTGAGCTAAGTCTGCTGTCTGTCTATTGTTTATTCACCTGAGAAGCCAAAAAATCTGGAAATGGAATGAAAAATATGGGTTCTCTGAGGTGACTAAGACAATTATTCCCTCAGCTGCCCTTCACAGACTTGCTTCCCACTCAATCCAGGGGTTGAGTGTTCCTGCAGAGTAGCGGTCTGAGGAGGAGAAATAGTCTTTTCCCCATGTTTTAGATTTCTGTGGAGAAATAGCAATTGATGTCATAGTTTTGGCCTTTCACTTCCCTGCTCATTTTTCCTAGGGAAAAGAAATGTGAATTGTATTGGTGAGCTGGACGTGGAATTAAGCGAAGAGAGAAAGCCTAGTCCCTTCTTTATATCACCTTCTCTTTACCGTCTCAGTCCCACGGGAATCAAACATTCAGTTCTGCTTTCCCACATTAAATATTTTAACAAAGACAAGTCCCCATATGAAAAACCCATAATCTACTTGTACTAAGTCAAGCTGAGTAATTCTTCCTAATTCTGGGGTTCCATATTAAGTTTCTTATTTTCAGCTTTATCAATAATGAAAACGTATTGTGAGCTTCATCTGCCTTACGTTCATCTTCTCAGGTGCTTCTGAGTATGGGAGGGAGGAAAGAGGAGACCTTTTGAAGCATCAGTAGTGATGAAGTTAGAGAATTAATGATTTCTTACTAGTGGAAATGATTTGTAACTAATAGTGATTAGCTGAATGCTTTGTCCAACTTGTAAGATGTCATTTTATTCTTACCTATGCCATCTAAGATGGTATTTGGAATTGTTGAGATTGTAAGATTTTTAAATATTTTTTAAGCTTACACATAAGAATTTATGCAGAATATTCTATAAAGAGTTAATCTAGTAAACAACTCAAATATCCTCCACCTTGGAATTGATGAATAGCCATGAAAATGAACAAAGTATGGTTACACACAACAACCTAGATGAATCCCAAAACATAATGGTAAAATAAGGCAGCAAGACATATATATGTTTAAATTTATAATAAAATATATGTGAAACAGAGGCAAAAAATAACTCTTCCAGAGATGTACACATAAATGTTAAAATAAAAAGACAAATTATCATTAAAAAATTCAGAATAATTATTCTAGAGAGAAGTAATTCTGGAACTGAGGAGAGGTACCTGGTAGGGTATCTCAGATTCTGCCAATGTTCTTTTTTTCCCCCAGATTAATATGAGGGTACACATGATTAGGTTACATTGTTTGCACTTGTAAGTTGAAGTCCAAGTTGCAGTTGAGTCCTTCACCCAGGAAGTGTGCCATGTACCCCTACATTGTACCTATGAAGTGGAAGCTTACAGAACCCTTCCTTCCTGGCCCCTCCCCTTCTTGAATTAGTTTTTTTCTCTGTATGGGCCTGTAGTTGTTGACTTACTAGTTTTAACAAAGCATTGAGCACCTGAGATGCTTGAAATTACACCTCATATCTTCACTGACTACAACATAATAAAAGTAGAACTCAGTTTTAACAGAAACGTACATCCCCACATGAAGTCATGAAAACTAAACCACCTTTTGCTGAATGATAGCTGTGTCGGGGGGGTAGAAAAAGAAGGAAACCATTAAATTCCTTGAATAAAACCATAATGAAACCACAAGCTATCAAAAGCAGTCCTAAGGGGGAAATGTATTGCATTAAATGCCCACATCCAAAAACAGAGCACACAGATCAAGCATCTAATGAGTCATCTCAAGGATCTGGAAAAAAAAGATCAATAGAATACCAAGGCAAGTTGAAGAAATGAAATAACCGAAATTAGAACTAAACGAAAGTGAAAACAACAAAACAATTGGAAGGTTAATGAAACAAGAAGTTGTTTTTTTGAAAAGATAAATACCGTTGGTGAAGGTTTGGCCAGACTAACCATATTAGGTCCCTCTGGAGGAGGATGCTCCCTGCTTCTTGGCTTGTTGGCTCTCATTGTCAAGATTCTTGAGCCCTATAGCATAGCTGATGAAGACTGCATTCACATTAGATTGCAACTAATGTGAATGCAATCACCATTCACATTAGTTATTGCAGAACAAAGCACACAAACCATAAGGAAAATAGGACTCAAGAGTGACATGGGTCCCTCTCAGTGAGTAGAGAAGAGCCACTGAACCCACACCATCTTTTATAGGCTAAGCTGCCTGGTTTGTCCCACCTTTCCCTTGGCAGAATGGGCCATTGCCTCCTGTCTTTCAGATATTTAACAAGTTGGGGTTATAAACAAAACTTCTTAATACGCATGTGTCTTCCCTTGAACCTTTCCAAAGTCCCAGAGGGTCCAGGTTGGTGTAACATCACTAGGGGTTCCTCTCCATCTACTCTGACTGGGAAGGAACTTAGTTCCTACTTCAACTGCTAGCCACACCCCTCAGTCTCCCCTCCTACCAAGGAGAGAAACTGAGGGCTGGGGAAGTGTGTCTCCTCCCAGGCCCAGCTGCTCCCACACTACCTGTCAGAGAGGCAAGTCTCCACCCCCAGGCCAGGAAGGAGAGAAGCTGGGCCTGGGCTGCTCTTGCCCTTCAGCAGGCCTCCCTGCCCCTGTGGCTCCTGACCCAGGCACAGCACAGGCCACCATTCCTGCTATGTTGTAATCTGTGTCGCCATGTTGTCCAATAGATCTCTTCAAATTATCACTCCTATCTAAGTGCAACTGTGTTTAAATTGTATCTAAAAATCTTTTTTTAATACAATTTTTAAAAATATCCAAAAACAGAGCTAATGGCCAAATCTGGGAAAAAAGCAAAAAATCAGTGTTTAATTATAACCCCAAATATAAAATAAATATCCATGAATCCACAGTGAAATAAGTAATTAGACAAGTCAGTAAGTGAAGAGGAAGGGATAATTTCCTCTTCCTTTGGCAGAGGAATTTCAAATATAGTAGAACCACCATCGTTGACCACCTGCCTGCATTTCCCACTCCCAAGCTGCCTTGATTTTCATGGACCAGACATGCACCAATTGTACATGTCAGTACAGCAGGCCTTGTTGCCTATATTGATAACTTCTGTATGTTGACCAGTTTGGTATAGTCCCATGGGTGGTAAACTGTAATAGCCTGATGCTTTTCCAGTGAATCATGATCCTCCAGGAAGGATGAGCTCAATTTCCCTTCCCTTGATTGATTTTGGGCTGGACTCATTTCTAACCAAGAGTTCAAGAAAGAGAAAAGTGATCATTTAATAGTAGAGATGCCTGTCAGACAGTATGTAACCAAATAATTGAAGTTGGCAGATCAGTTTATATCATTACCCCTGTGTGATGCTTTGTGAAGGTTCATCCCTCTCTGTGGTCATCTTTCTCAAAATACACAATGTCAGTATGATCACAAAAATAACATTACACAAACCAAAAGTGGGACATAGTACAGATCATCTGGCCAACATTATTCATAAATGACAAGGCCGTAAAAGACAGGGAAAGGTGAGAAACCAAGAGCAGAGTGCCTGAAGAGTCCCGAGGACAAAATGCAGAGGATTCCCTGGACTGGGTCCTAGAATAGATCATGAGCCTGAGTTGGAAAAACAGCTGAACTCTAAATGAAGGCTGCAGTTTAGTTAATCATATGGTAACAACATTTATTCCTTTATCAGTGCACCATTGCTAGGTAAGTTGTCAATGTAAGTGAAGTGGGAAGAAGGGTACACAGGTCTCTGTACTATCTTTGAAAATTTTCTGTAAATCTAACATTGTACAAAATAAAAAGTTGAAGGAAAGATTTGACAGCAAAAATATAAACGAAAAGCATTTGATTCAAAATAACAATGTATTTGTCCATTTGTGACACCTATTAATTATTGAATCCTTCAATGGGACTCTTAAACAATTTGCTGTGAACATGTCAAACATATTTCAGTTCTTCCTTTTTAATTCTTAATATGAAATATTTCACAAAATTCTTTAAACTCTCCAATTTGTTATTTCTCTTTCATTGATACTTAATACATGCAGTTCCCAGGTTAGGGATGACCTGACTTAATGGTATTTTGTACTTATGAGCAAGTTCCCAAGGTTTTCCAGAAATGTAATTTATAATTCTGTAATAAATAATTTGAGACTGATTTTCTTCCATGCATGGATACAAATCCACGTGGCCTAAGCAGCTCATACTCATCTCCTAGGGGCTGGTCTCATTGTTCCTACAGCCAGCCACCTATGCATAGCGTCACTTTTGGCGTAACTTCTGAATTTGATTTTGTGAGTCATACGTTTATCTTTTTGACCATGCCTCCAAACCAAAAGTCCACTTCAACTCAGGTGAGCCTGCAAAGAAGAGAAATATTATTACAGTGGAAACAAAGTTGAAATAATTAAATATTCGGAGAAAGGCCAGATGCCGTCATTCATTGGAAAAGCGTTAGGCTTCAGTAGCTTGACTATCAGACAATTATAGAGGATAACTTATCAGAATGGAACAGGTGAATGGAACACAGTGCCCCAAGGAAAACATCAGTTGTAAGTGGAGTGTTTCTAACAGCATAGCATTGATGCAACATTATGGGTGTGGTAAACTCTAATATTCTTTTATAAAATTTCTTCTGTCTTCTATCTAAGCTTTTTATATGAGGTTATTTTTATGTTCTGTTTGAATTAAAAGAATGAGCACAATAGTTTCTGCAACTTATTACAGTGTGGAATATTATCATTGTAATTATTACTGTTATGGTATTATACCATATTATTATTACCACATATACACTGTTAGAGTGTTATTATTACCATATATGCTTTTCATCAGGAATTGATCAGAGCTATATACAAATCTGACTGAAAGATGTTCTCAAAAACATAACTTGTCCTTAACCTGGAGAACACCTGTTACTTCTAACATCCATTTTAACTCAAAAACTTGTCTCCACACTTTTAAATTCCTCCAATAATGCCTTACTTCTTTTAGCCACTGTTAACTTTTCCTCACACTAATTTTGTCAAGTCTTAACATTGTTTTTGTAAGGTTTTTGGTCAATCACTGTCACAAATACACTTTTTTTCCCTTTGATATAGGGTCTCTGTCACTGGGCTAGAGTGTAGTGGCATCATTGTAGCTCACTGTAGCCTCAAACTCATGAGCTCAAGTGATCCTCCTGACTCAGCCTCCTGTGTGCACCAGCAAGCCCAGCTAATTCTTGTATTTTTTGTAGAGAGAGAGTCTTGCAGTGTTGCTTGGGCTGGTCTCAAACTCCTGGCCTCAAACAGTCCTCCTGCCTTGGCATCACAAAGTGCTAGAATTACAGGCTTCATCACCATGCCTGCCCCACACTGTTTTTAATTAAAAGCTTATAGGATAAAGTATGAGCTCCTCTTGGGGGCTTCCAAGAAGCCAGATCTCAAATACCTTTTAATCTTATACATAATTATTTAGATTTCCACACCTGTATCCTTTCTAATCCATTTTTTTTCTGTCCTGTGAAAGTAGCTTGTGCTTTTCAACAAGATTTTACCAGCATTTAATATTTTTGCCTTAAATATGGAAAGTTTTCTTATGATACACACTTAAAGGTGGCATAAAAATGTGAACAGTAAAGAAAGGTTTTTAATATTTTATAAAAGCCCAGAGAAGATTTTAGAAATAAAATCAAAGAAAGTTAAGTGCTCATACGAAGGCATTGTGTCACAATTCAAAGTTCTTGAGGTTCCCCAAATAGTCATTGTTCTCTTACCATAATTTATTTTACACAAAATGCTTCTGGGCCAAGAGAATAGTTTGCAAAGAGCTAAGGAGATATATATAGAGAGAGATATATATTCTTTTATATATATATATATACATACATATATATATCCTTACACATACATACATGCATACATATATACACACACACACACAACATATTCGTACTTTACTAATTCATATTATAGGATACTAACCAAATCTGATATTTCCCATAGCCATCATGGTGACGTAACATTAATGACACAGTATAATACTACGTATTTATTTATGACAAGATTTCTGTGTGGAAATACAAACTGATAATTTTAAAAAGTCACACTGAAGAGCGCAAAGTTTTTAAAGTCATTTTATAAGCTGAATATATTGATACTAAATTAGTTATAAGTTATTCTGAGATAAACTTAGCTAAAATATCTATAAAATGATACCTAATTAAAAATTAAAAATGTTATAAAATGTTTCAACTTTTAAAAAATAACATATAAAATTTTTGGCCCAGAAATGCAATTTTAATCAGTTTGGAGACCATTACTTTGTATTTCAAACGTATATATACTAAAAGATAGCAATTTGTTAGCTCAACAGTTTATTATTTTAATAAAACAATATTAAACACTGAAAAGTATATATTAACATTATTTTTCCACTAAGTTTAGGCAAATATTACATATGTTTTATACATGTACAAAGCATGTCACAAATGTGAAACTAAATTTTTACATTGAAAAAAAAATTTTTTTTTTTTTTTTTGAGATAGAGTCTTAAGCTGTTGCCCTGGGTAGAGTGCTGTGGTGTTGCAGCTCACAGCAACCTCAAACTCTTGGGCTTAAATGATTTTCTTGTCTCACCCTCCCAAGTAGCTGAAAGTACAGGCACCCACCCTGACATCCGGCTATTTTTCTGTTGCAGTTGTCATTGCTGTTTTAGCTGACCCAGGCTGGGTGGGAACCCTCCAGCCTTGGTATATGTGGCTGGCACCCTACCTGCTGAACTATGGGTGGCGTGCTGCCAGTGAAAAAAAAATTAAAGATACCATTAGGTTAGGCAGTTAGACTTAAAAAGGGTGGAAGGTGGATGCTATTTTGGACTGGCTGGGGTGAGGCCAGCCTGAGTTGTGATGCTAAGTCGTCATGGCAGTGGAGCTAATGGGGAGACCTTGAAGGTATCAGGTGATTTCCTTGAGATAGAGTCTAATCAATGTCCAGGGACTCTCTGACACAGACAGAAAGATGCGGTCATACAGACTTAGGTTGTTTTGGGAATGTCCTGATCAGGACTTTAGGGAAGGGGCTCCCGAGAAAGAACAGATGGCATGTCAAAGGGGTCTCTAAGGATGGACCAATCAGAAGGAGGCAGAGAAACCACAAAGTAGATATTGTTAAGGCCTCAATAGAAGATCTTGGGAGCATGAGCACAGTGGAGGTAACAGTGTCCCTACATGAACTTCCCTCATTACCACAGTAAAAATTACGTCTGTCAGAGCCATGACAGTTTATAAATACCATGGCAGCCCTTGGAAATTGTGTCACAAGGCTAGAAAAGGGGAGGGTTCCCAATTCCAGGAATTTTCTATGCTTTTCCAAGAAAAAATGAATATTCCACCCTCTACTTAACATAAAATTAGATAATCAGCACAAAAGGAGGCATCTTGTCAAATTCAGTGTCTCCTCCGCCTGTGGAGGCTGACTTGCTTGTTCTTTGAAATGTACTGTGCTTTCATCTTTAGTTCTGCTCATTCATTGTGTTGACTCAGTACCAGTAATCATTCTTTGGTACTGGGAACCAAGAACCTGGGAATATGGGGACCTGACATCTGGGTCATTAAACACCTAGCAATCCTTAAAAGGTGTAGGAACAGAACGATCTTTCCAACAGGATTATGTGGCTCTGGAGTGAGTATAATAGAAATATTGCCTAGCAGTAGCAATAGTGGAAGATGATATTAAAATTATAAATATCAAATTTTGCCTTTTTAATGATTAATAGTTTTAAATTTATGTGGGATAATTTTTCCAAACTCTAGAGAAATCTAGTCTTACTAACTTGAGAGCTCTAATGCTATCTGCCTAAAATTTCTTCCCTTACCATAGGGTTAGTCAATTAACAAGATAGACTTCTGTAAGAGCCAAAGGAAGAACTTCCCTTTCATTCTCTGAAGGTTTGCTCAAAAATCAACTCATGAAAGGCAGATTAATTGGAGAAATGGCATACTAACTTTGTTAACATGTACACAGGGAGTATCACAGATTATTCAACCCTCCAGTGGGGTACAGAACTGATAGAATATTAAGCTTCTGTATATGCAAAGATAGTATGTACGAAGAGAGCATATATCTTTGTTACTGAAAGTTTGGTACTTGTGAAAATGAAGAATGAGGGCAAGCGGTTAGAGGAAAGGGAAAAAGTAGCTATTAATTTGCCAGCAAATGGGGAGGGCAGGAGACTAGCCTCTCAGAGGGCTACATCCTGCCTTAATGCAGAAAAGGAGGGCTTTTTAAGCAGGGGCTAGGAAAGATGGCCTTGTTATGTAGATAAAACCTCAAAGAGAGCATTCTCAGAAAGAATACATGGTGAATATTTCTTTTGGATCTTTAAAGGTATCAGACTTTAAGTTAATCTTTCCTGGGTGAGACAAAAGAAGGCCTGGCTGCATCAAGTAGATTTTTTACAGATACAAATTTTTCTTCCCCACAGATGACAGTTTGCAAGGCCACTTCTGTTTGCTAGGTCTCTGACAAGCCATCTTAAAATATGCCAAACAAATATATTTTGGTGTAAAATATTTTGATTTCTTTCACTGCTCAAATTGGATTCTCAAAACAAGATGTGGACAATGTCCCTGTTCTATTTCTGTAACAGTAAAAGGGAGATTTAACACGACAAGCTCCATTTTGATTCTGACGTTGTGTGGTACTGTCTTTAAGATAAAGTCTTCTGCTCGCTTCTGCGTGTAGACCAGCTAATTTTATAAACAATTTAGTACACAGTTCTGAGAAGGGACACTAAAAAGGGGCCTTCCAGGGGGGGGGGCGGGAGGAAAATCCAGCCTGCAGACCCAGGAAGTCTGGAGAGTCCATAAGAATATGGGTATGGAGTAACCTAGGTAGCCAATGACGAATAGAAAGAGAGCATCAGTGACCATACTCCCTGGAGGCTCAGGGTGGCCAGTGGAGACCTGCAGGCAGTTCCAACCTGGGAGAGTATTTATACCCTGGCCGGCCTTTCTGTTTCAGTCTCTCTCTCTCCTTTTCTCCTCTATGAGAGGGAACCTCTTCTAACTCTCTTTGGCAGTGTTCTTAGCTTTCTCTTTGTTCTTCCTAAATAAAATCCCTCCTTGTTACCCTGAAACTTGTGTGGGTTACTTTCGCTTTCTATCCTCTCTGTCTGTGCCACTCCAGTTTTACTTCCCGTCTCCACTCACTGTTGATTTTGGTTACTGCTGGGCCTCACTTAAACTTGCTGTTTTCAGTTCAGCTGAATAATCCAAGCAGGTTAACTGGGTTCAGGGAACCGAGACCCCCAGCCCCCAACAGTTCAACTCCAGAAGAAAGATGATAGCTATCCCTGTCTCATAACTAACGCCCAGGGAGATCAGGAAAATAGACAGTATTAGAAATCCAGCCCTCCTGGGGAGGGAGAACGAAGGTTGACCCCCATCTTGGTGCTGACCACCATCATTCCATCCCAAGTGATTGCTTAAGCCTGAGAAGGAGGGATCCCCAACAGTCTGCTCTTCAGAATTTAGCATGCCAACTGCAAAGGAAACTGGAAGGCTCTCTAGCCAGTGGGCCAAGATTATTACAAGTGTACTAGTCTTGAAAGTGACTGAGAATGGCCTTGGGCTAATTATCACATCATTAGCTGAAATCTGCCTTGTGCTCCACACCCCGCAGTGCGCTCTCAGAGCAGCTCATGGGAGATCTGCGTGCTCAGTTGCGGTTCCAAGGTAATGTCTGAATCACAAGATAGACATAATCCGGACATAACCCAACGTATTCAAGCTTTTTTTTCCTTGTCACAACCATGGGGGCCCATTCACTGTCTTTGAGAAATGTGTCTTGCTCTATATGCCTATGTCTTGCTCTTGTTGCCAGAATTTCGCCACTGGGTTCTTTTGGTCTCGGAGGTTAGAAGAATGAAACCATGGACCAGGCAGATCAGCAACAGGACAGAGTTTACTGACAAGCAAAGATGGGTAGAAAGATTGATAAGCAAGGGAGGGGGAACAGAAAGAACCTCTGGCAGTGGAGGGGGGGGTCGAAGTGGAAAAGCCCCCCATGTCTTAAGTCTAAGGGTTTAAATCCTATCCTGCAGAGGATGGGGGGAAAGTATGGCACAATTGGCAAAGGTCTGTAGGCAGAAGATAATCCCAGCATTAGCAGGGGAGTGCACAGAGTACAGACCTTGCAGTTTCAGCCCCAGGGAAGGGATTAGGGTGTGTACTGAAGGAGGGACCCCCAGACAGATCCCTTCAGGCTTTGTGTATGACCTTGCTAGGATGTAGCCTGGAGAGGGTTATGCCTAGAAAATGGGGAGTCCCTCCCTGTCTGGCCCTAAGCAGGAAACGCTCTATCACTATTGCCTTGTAAACCAACCTTCTCTTTCTCAGTGACTTTGTTTCATGCTTGCCTTATTGTGGGCGTATGGTCATTTTCTGAGTAAAAGTTGCCTTCCTTGCCCCAACACTTACCTCTCAACTTACTGGCTGTCCTACAGCAAGTGGGGTGAGCTTGAACTCAGGTATATTTTCTGGAATGACTAATATTATTTGTCGCTCATAAAAAAATGTAATATAGCTCACTACGTGTTATGTTATACTAGAGGAAGGAAAAAAACCACCTTGTCATTCTATATTTTCTATATATTTAATTAAAAATCCTAACAGAATACTCTTTCATTATTTGATGTTATTAGACCCTTGTCCCTGGCAGTCACAAATAATATTAATGCATTGTTAATATCTGAGATATTACTCAGTACACATAATTTATATGTATTCATAAGAGAATAATAAAGACTAATAAATTTATCAATGTAAGATCTCAAAATTGTATGAGTTGTTTATATTAATAAAAAGTAGAAATATAATGAATTTTTAATTTTTTCTCAAACAATGAATTTTTAAGAACCTATTTAAGTTAGGTACAGAAAGTTAATAAATTAACTCTGATAAATTTTCAATGGCTTCTATGGAACAAAGCACGTTTTCTGGTATATATCTTTTTGAAATAAATTGTGAGGTATCTTAAAAGGTCGTATTCCCACCAAAAGAGACCCATTATATATTGAATTCAAGCTCCCTGTGTATGTTCTTCACAAACAAACATCAAATATCTGTTACGTATTATTTATGGTTATAAACAGCATCACTGGTGCCACTTTTCCATTTCCTTCTCTTAAATCACACTACCTCTTAATTAATGATTCTGCTCTCACGATGCAGCATAGTCATTTATTTTATGATTTATTCTTCCATGGAGATGTACTGAGAAAAAATTCTAGAAGCAAAATAAATTCAATGGAATTATTTAGAAAAATGTTGTTTTATATACTATATATACTATATCGGTTTTTATCATTTTAAGTTTTACTATGTTAAAATATTTTTCTGTTCATGCCAGTAATACGTGGTCACTAGAGAAATTTGAAAAGTATAAGTAAATATAAATATAAAAAAGTTATACTCATCTGCCAGTAATATCTGTGATACCTACCTTTAATATCCATCCATCCATATATGTACATGAAAATATGCCGTTTATTATATACATATTACACACAAAGAATCATAGCATATTTTGAAAACCCAAAATAAATGCTAGAGGCAAAGATTTTAATCAGGAGAGGTTTATTAAACCAAAGTTTGAGGGAAAACAAAAGTCACAGACAAATGTATAATTTCCAAAGAATAATTTGAGAACTCTGAATTTTAAAGGGACATGGCGTGCAGAAGGAACAGGCAGAGAGGAGTGAGTATTGAGGCAAATGGTTACATTCTCTGTGGCTCAAGTGGCTAAGGCGCCAGCCACATGCACCTAAGGTGGCAGGTTCAAATCCAGCCAGGGCCCGCCAAACAACAATGATGGCTGCAACCAAAAAATAGCCAGGCATTGTGGCAGGAGCCTGTGGTCCCAGCTACTTGGGAGGCAGAGGCAGGAGACTCGCTTGAGCCCAGGAGTTGGAGGTTGCTGTGAGCTGTGATGCCACAGCACTTTACCCAGGGGGTCAGCTTGAGGCTCTGTCTAAAAAAAAAAAAAAAAAAAAAAAAAAGAGAGAGACCCAGGTGATGGAACAGACCAGGGGAGAAGAGGAAGGATCGGTAGACCCATGGCCCTGGGTAACTGGAATTACTGATCTCGTCCTGTGTCTGTTCTGCACCTGGAAAGATAAACTTGTAATCACCATTAACAGTGTGGATTTGAACAGATTTTAGTTTCAGGAGATAGGCTGAGCCTACAGAAACAATGTTACAATTTGCATATTTTTTTATGGGAGATCAGCAAAGGATTTCCTTGTGAATGATCTGCAGTAGCAGTGCTTGTGGACATCTGAGACTTTTCACCTTTCATGAGGCTTAAGCTGATGCATAATGTCAGTAACAGTATTCATGTGGAAAGGGAGTGTTGCATGGGGCGGCCTCTAGGCTTGACCTTCCCTTTTGCATAAGGAGTTGGTGGGTCTTAGGTTTTTATTTACCTTTACATGTCCCTTCTGATCTCAAAATCTTTCAGATGAGGTACTGTTAAAGATGTGATTTCAAGGCTGTATATTTTATCTAATCCCCCTGCTAGGAAGCTCATTTTTATGAGATTATATCCCCCAGAGGGAAAGAAATTAAATCAAAAAGGACGGATGCCAAATTATAGGCAATAATAAATAAGGGTAAAATTTAATAACAGATATACTATAATTTCTTCTGAAACAACATTTTTTTCTCTCTCTAGTTTTTCGTTTTTTAAGGACAAATCCTGGTATGACCAATTTATTTGCAAAGTAAATTTTATTCTTATAATCTTTATCTGTCAGTTTGCATGAAGCATAACAAGAATAATAATTGGCCATATACTTTTTTAAGTTGACTGTGCTGGAACTTTTTCATAAGGAATCCCAGAGTAGACTTTAAAGACCCTCTCCAGGCAAGGATTTGCTATCAGACTGTCCAAAAATACCTGTATGAACTGGGCAAATTCCTCTTTTCTCAAGGTCCTAAAATCATTTGGGATTCCAGAGCCTGTCAGAAAGTGATATAATTTGCTTACCACAGATCAGGAAACCTTGTAAAGAACCAGGCCATTCTTTGTAAAAGACTTTTTATCAGCTCCGTAAAGTCAACTTCAATTCCTATTAATAGTTCAGGCACATCTGAAAATACACCATTCGAGTCAAAGCCTTGTTAAAATAACCAGTGTCTCTTATTGTGTCCTGTTATTAAAAAAATAAACAACTTTCTTTGCATTACTATTATTATTATTGCTTAATACTTTGTTGCAGCAATCGTCTGATTTCTTTTCTAAATGTATTTAATCTTCATTCATTCTTTATGAAGTTTTTGTTTCTAGTCCTTATCTTTTTTTTTTTTATTTTTTAATTGAATGTTAACTATGTACATTAATGCACTTCTGGAATGCATGTGAAAACTCCTTATCTTAAACATTGTTATTGTTGGTAAATTTTAAGCCTTTTTAATTCTGTGAAGGCAAAAAGTAGAAACCTAATAATCATATGTATATGTAAAAATAAAAAAAAACAACAAAACATGGATTCTTATTGAATTTACACAAATAATTGTATTTTTTTTATTGAATGTTAACTATGTACATTGATACTCTTCTGGGGTACAGTGTGGGGGTTTTCACATGCATTCTGAAATACTTCCATCAAACTGGTCAACACAGCCTTCATGTCATTTTCTCAGTTATTGCTTTAAAATG
>CAUYTI010117501.1:0-42529 GCA_963575145.1 Galago senegalensis | reverse complement strand
AATACTCCATCGTAACCGCAGGGTCTCCAAAACCATAAGAAAACAGTCATGAAGCCAGTTTCTTGGAAATTTAATTGAGTACATAGAAGAGAAAGGTTTTACTCCTCTGTTTATCCTAACCTTTAACTTTAACAATAGAAGCTAGATAATGTATTGTTCTTTTAGGTTTTCCAAGAGGAATAGCCTGAGGCTAGCTTAAAATGGTTGGCTTACTTTCCTGGACTTTCTTTCTTTAGGCTAATCTTATGATGGCTATCTCACTTTCCAAGACTTTCTTTCTTTTCTTTAGTTTAAGATAAGAAATGAGGATGTTAGGATTATTGATCAATGTGGTGTATGTGACTAGCTCCCAAAAAAGGGGAGTGGAAAATAAAGACATTTTGCTACATGCCACCTAAGAGTGTGTAGTCGTTTCTTGCTTTTAAACAATTCTAGGAGCGAGCTTGCACCCACAGCCAAGCCATCCTTCTCTCCCCGTGAGAAAGAACATCACCTAACAGTGAGCTGTTTTGTCTCTTCAGCCATCCAATTCCCCAACATTTCTTTTTTTTTTTTTCTTCCAGTTTTTGGCCAGGGCTGGGTTTGAACCCAGCATATCTAGCATATGGGGCCAGGGCCCTACTCCTTTGAGCCACAGGCACTGCCCAATTCCCCATCATTTCTTTGGGTTGGCCCAAGGAATTACCAATGCGGGAATTTCAAACAGGACTGTCCAGGGTGTGCCAAGAAATCCAGTTATGCATGATTTGTGCCGGGCCCTTTGGCTTCTTTCTAATCTCCTTGACTGAGAGGCAATCATGAGACACTGCAAGGTATAATGTTTACAGAAAATGTGTTAATTGACAAGAGAGGGTCCTATTGTTTTCAAAACTTGGGTCCTGGGCACAGTTTGAAAAATTGGAAGGATGTCTTTGCCAGTGTTGTATGCCTGGGACAGCCTTCTCTGTGACCTGAGCAACACCAATTGGGAATGCCTAAATATGGACATGGGGAATGTTTCCTTTTCCAACATTAGTAGATTACCTATCTTCACAATCCCCCATTTTTTTCACTTCTTAAAATTCTTATAATGTTAACCAATGCCTCCCAAGTATCTGAAGAATCTAGACACTACACTTCCCCATTTTCAGAGGAATTCGAAATTATATTCCCATCTAATCATAATTGCTTTTATATAATCCAGTTTTGATGTCACTTTTCTATTTTGTGGCAACAACATAAAAAAAATTCTATGCTAGACCAGTAAGGTATGAGCAAGTATCATAGAGACAGTGGAGAACCAGGGAATGTATAATTATGACAGGGAAGTGTTTATATTTGAAAAAGACTGATTTTTTTCAGGATTCTATTGGAGTGTCATATACTAAAGGATAAGCAGAGATTTGGAAATGCTTATTTTATTATACCAGGAAACTGATAAAGTATAAATCTGGACAAACTAGAGAGTTTGGGTTCTAATGACACCCATGCAATCCCTAGACACATGCTAGCATCATTTCCAAGTTAGAAGCATCAGAGGATCGTGATTCTTTCAAACACAAGCTCCTACATACCCAGACATCCATTAAGAAAATAAAGCCATGCTTTTCTGAGTTTCCCTTTCCTCTAACATATTTGTTCTTCTTCTAAATATTGCAAAACAGGATGAAAATTCTAAAGATAAGGGCATGTAGGACTGAGACAAAGTCCAATAGCCACATGTGACATGTGCTGAACCACGTTCCATAATCACATTGCTAGAATGGTCACAGAGCAGCTCCCAAAGTCACAGTCCCACTGTCCAGATGTGCAATAGCAGAACAGGGTGTGCCTAGGGGAGAAATGCCCATCATGGCCAAGGAAAAGCCCTCCTGAGAAGACTACTTCAGTGTATCCTGTCAGAGGATCATGCCCCTGGCCTTGTATTCCTCGTCGACCCATGGCTGGTGAGAAATGCGTAGGTGGGGAAGCTTTTCTTGCACAGAAGTCAGCAGCATCTGAGTTTCCTCATCCAATGCTGATTTTTCCAGCCTAAGAAGACAGAAGTAAAGGTTTTCTTTACCTGTGATTGGCTTGCCTCTCTCCATCCTGCTGCCCACTTCTGTTCTCTTCTAGAAATGCCCAAGAAAATTGTGTGGAATTCAAAGAGAAAGCCCAAATCTTTCCTGTGGAGCCTGATTGGTAGTGACAGTCCATCTAAGGCATGTATCGAGAGGTTAAATCAAAATAAGAAATTTGAAAACAGACCATTTTACATGGTATTCGAGGTAGTGTCATTGATGCACTGTGCCAAACTGCCCCAGAAAGATTTTATTAACATTTTAAATATGTATTCCTTTGACCCAGCAAGTTCATGCTCAGTAATCTATTATAATGAAAATAAAAAAAATATGAAGTACAAAGATGTATATAGGGAGATATATTTGCAGTATATATGCTTTGAAAAAATGAAAACAATCTAAATGTCTATTAGTAGAAATTTGATTAAACAAACCATAGCATACTTAAGAACCATAACAATTACTCAATTTGAAATGTTTTCATCCAACTGGTTAACATAGCCTTCATGTCTTTTTCTTAGTTACTGTATTAAGACATTTATATCTTACATTTAGAGAGATTCACATGTACCCTTATAGGATGAACCATAGGCGTGATCCCATCAATCACCCTCCCTCCACCCACCCTCTCCCCTCCCCTACTTCTCCCCTCTCCCCATATTCCTGGGCTAATATTAGGTTATAGCTTTCCTATGAAAGGTATAAATTAGTTTCATAATAGGTACATTGGATACTTGGATTGATACTTGGATACTCATGGATTGAGTACATTGGATACTTTTTCTTCCATTCTTGAGATATTTTGCTAAGAAGAATATTTTCCAGCTCCATCCATGTAAACATGAAGGAGGTAAAGTCTCCATCTTTCTTAATGGCTGCATAGTATTCAGCCATGGTGTACGTATACCACAGGCATAGTATTCCATGGTGTACATATACCACAATTTATTGATCCATTCATGGGTCAATGGACACTTGGGCTTCTTCCATGACTTAGCAATTATGAATTTGGCTGTAGTGAACATTCTGATACAAATATCTTTATTGTAGTGTGATTTTTGGTCTTCTAGTTTTTCTCATTTCTTAAGGGGGTTGTTGATACTTTTATTTTCATCTTATAAATATGTTTAATGCTATAAATTTTCTTCTATGATGAGTCATTTTCTATTGATGTTTTCAAGATTTTCTCTTTGGATTATGATGTATCTAGGAAGGGATCTTTTTATGTTTATCTTACTTGGGGCTTTTTGAGCTTCTGAGTTCTATAGATTTATCTTATTCACCCAATTTGGAAGGTTTTGAGGCATCACTTTTTTTCTGGTATATTTGATATTTTCCCACATGCCTCTGAAGTTCTGTTCATTTTTCTTCAATCTTTTTTCTCTTTGTCATTCAAGTTGGGTGTTTTCTACTAAATTACATTGAGTTCACTGATTATTCTGCCATGTCAAATCTGCTGCTGAGCACCCCCTAACTTTTTCTTTAATTACTGAGTTTTCAACTCCTGAATTTCTATTTGTTTTTAAGATCATTTTTAACTCTTTATTGAGATTCTTTTTTCTTTGGATTACTCTCATTATCTTTTCCTTTAATTGTTTAAACACAATTTTATTTAGTTCTTTGAACATATTTAATAGCTTCTTTTAAGTCATTGCTAGATCCAACATCTGAGAACACTTAGAGACAGTATCTATTGACTGCTGTATTTTTTCTAAGAATTTATTTTGCCAAATACTAAGCATTTTAAATAATATATTACAACAACTCTGAATTCTGATGTTTTTCCTTTTGAGAATTCTTGCTCTATATTTTAATAACTAGCCTGAAGTAAAACCATGGTGTCTGTCTTCCCTGTAATGTGTGGCCACTGATGCCTCTAATCAGTTTTTCTTTGCTTTTCTTTTTTTGTCAGATTAATACAAGAGTACAAATGATTAGGTTACATTGCTGTGTTTGTTAGGTAAAGTCCAAGTTGTAGTTGAGCCCTTTACCCAGGATGTGTGCCCTATACCCCTACATTGTGTCCTATTAGGTGAGAACTTACCAAACCCCCATACTCCTTTCTGCACTCGAATTTAATTGGTTTTATGTCTCATGTGGATGTGTTGTTGTTCATCTATTAGTTTCAGATTAGTATTGAGTACATTGGATGCTTGTTTTTTAATTTTTTTTTTTTCAGTTTGGCTTCTTAGGGTTTGCTCCCATGTCTGCTTAGCTTTGTTATCAGCCAAATCTTGTTCAGAGGTTGTGTTCAAATACTTTGAACCAGCAAGCATTCTACCAAGTGAGAACAGATTTGTGGGTTTAGGAATACACTGAAAACTTCAGACTATATTTAAGTCTGGTTTGACCGGGACTTTTTTTAAAGACAGTCTTGCTGTAGTCCCAGGTAGAGTGCAGTGGTGCCATTATAGCTCACTGTAACTTCAAACTCCTGGGCTCATTAGATCCTCCTGCCTCAGCCTCCTGAGTGTCTGGGAATACAAGCACATGCCACCAGTCCCAACTAATTTTGCTTTTTTTTTTTTTTTTAAGAGATGGAGGTTTCACTTTTACTCAGTGAAAACTACTGACTCAAACTACTGACCTAAAATAATCTTCCTATCTGAGCCTCCCAAAATGCTAGGATTATAGGCATGGGTCACTGAATCCGGCCTCTGCTGGGATTTCATACGTCTCTTTTGCATGTGTGTGAAATCGCCATTAGCTAGGTATATATGCGTGGGTTGGACCCTCTCCTGCTCTGCTGCACATGCTACAGCCTTGGTTCAACTTGGGATGTGCGACAAACTTATCAAGTCTCTTATGGCTGTCTCACTTTTCATTCCATGGCTAAGTCCATTGATTAACTCAAACAGGACTATAGCCTCAGGCTAATGAGATCAATTCTTCCCCTTCCTCCAAGCTTGCTTGCCATTAAGATTATCTTTTTAAACTGAGGCAAAGCTGTGGTTTTCACCACCTGACTTACTTGCCTGGATAGTGCTCTGACGAGCTGGAGGAGTGTGCATGCATGTGAGGGTGGTAGGGCTGATGGGAATAGTCCATGCCACCTTCTGAGCTTATTATTTGCCTTTGGTCAAATTCCAGAGTACCAAAATTGTTATTTTTGATTGTTTTGTCCAGCTTCATCTTTGCCGTATGTGAGAGAACTTGTCAGCCTCCCTGCTCTGTCATACCAGAAGTCCCATCCCATACGTGACCCACAGAGTTTCCCACCTTGAGGAAAGGGTGCTGTCTAATTATGCCCATATGACAGTTATTATTTATGCACTAGCCCAGGATGAAGGGTGTGACCTCTCAGACATTTCCATACACAATGCTTCTATCAGCAAAAGGCACTTCTCAAAATGATTTTGAGTTAGTAGCAGGTGAACACTCAAAACATCTTAGTATAGGTGCAATAACCAGAGAAAAGGATCTGGGTGAGTCTGATGGTTAATAGCTATATGTCAACTTGATTAGATTAAGATTACCTAGAAAACTAGTTGTGGATTACTTCTGGATGTGTCTGTGAAGGTGTTTCTGAAGCAGAATGGCGTGTAAATTGATGGACTGAGCATCAAACATTCACCTTCAATGTGGGCAGGCACCATTTAATTACCTGGTGGCCTGAGGAGAACAAAGAAACAGTTTTCTATTTCTCCTAAAGCTGGGACATATGCTTCTTCTCCTTGGACATGAGAACTCCAGGGCCTCTGGCTTTTGGACTCTAAGACTTGCACCACTCGTTCCTACCTCCCCACCCCCCAGTTTTGAGGCCTTAGGCCTTGGACTGAAAATTACACCATCAGCACCTCTAGTTTTGAGTCCTTTGAACTTGGACCCAGCCAGGCTACCAGTATCCCAGGGGTTCCAGCTTGCAGGTGGCCTATTATGGGACTTCTAAGCCTCTATAATCATGTGAACCAATTCCTGTAAAAGGTCTCTTCTCATATATGTATTCTACTGGTTCTGTCTTTCTGGAGAGCCCTGACCAATACTGTGGGCATCAGTGATGTTTACTATACTTTGCTGCAGTTCTTGCAATTGAAAAATGGATAAAATAATCACTTGATTTGTTTTTTCTCCTGTATGTATTGAGAGTTGAATATCCAGAATCATTCACATGAGAAAAGTAGTTGCCATCTTTTTTGTTGTTATTGTTGCATTTATTTAAATGATTTCAGGGGCATTGAGTGGGCAGATCTGCCCTAATGTCAAAAAGTAGTACAAGAATTACTACAGAAGGATAGCTCACAAGGCCAGAGAGGTAGGGGGTAGAATGGTGTGGCTTTTTTTCTTTCTCTTTCTCTCCCCCATTTTTCTTTTTCTTTCTTCCCTTTTTATCTTCTATAAAATAAAACATTCAAATCAAGATTCTCTTCTCCCCAGAGATAATTTTAAATAAATATTTGTGAATCTTATGATGTAAGCAAACATAACTATGATGAGTGTCTGGCTTGAATTATAACAATCAAAATCAGAGTGTAGTCTTTCCGGGGGGGTCACTTCCTAGATATAGGCCCTTGGCCAAATCACTCAAAATTTCAGGAAATATGAGTAAATTTTATGATGTAAGAAAAAAAGTTATGAATAAAAGTGAGTATATCTGCCTTCTATTTATCTAGGATTCTGAAAAGCTTCCTGTTTATTGTCAGGCCCATGTTAAAGCCCATACTTAACTGGTTTTTCATGTGAGCCAGTCATCCTCTTGATATAATTAGCCTTCATTATAAAAATGGAATCTTGGTATTACATGCTTTTTTTTTCCTTAGCTGGTATAGTTTAAGTGGTTTAGATGTACCTGATAGTTGTACAGCTTCCATCAGGGAGGAAGGATAGGGTGAAGAAGAATGTTATTGGTTTCTTTACCTAAGCATCAATCAGATGGATGTCTTTATGTTTATTTCATTCAACTTACATTTAAAATCACATTTAATTAAATGGTGATATAACCAATAAAATGTAGATACCACTGTCTTAGTTGAAAGCTGGCTTTACAGAACCTCTGATAGCTTAGGGACCCTATAAGGCCCCTTATCTAGATTGGGAGTCAGGTCCTTTCTGCTCATGATGGGGCTTAAAACATAATGTGACCAAAATTGTAAGCCAGTGAATGGTGGACAGTATTGTTTTTAGGAATAACCTGGAAACAAGCAAATTGCTGGTTGACTGTCCTGGGTCAATCAGCAATCTGCTTGCCTCTCATTGACCTTAACTTTAATTAATCTTTTTGCTCAATGTAGTCAGAAAATCTCAAGAAAAACAAAAGTGAGTACAAAGTGTAAATAAATCCTTACTAGAAATTCTAAATGGTACCTAGTACCTAGGTGCAAATACCTACTATAATGATTCCCCACCATGTTGGGCATTTCTACCTTTTAGTGCTGTCAGGCACACATCCTTTTATTGTCCCTTTACAATAGCTTCTGTTGTTCTACTTTTAGTTTAAAACCAAGTCTGCCTATCCAAAGGGGAAAAAAAAGCCGTCCTTTTTTTGTAATTCATTCAGCTACCGTCACTGCTCCATTAGCTGAGCACTTACCCACAGAGGAAGAGAAATAAGAATTGCAAGTCTTATGTAGGACTAGGAATATGTATCTATAGATATGTAGGCTGTCCCCTAACATGTTTTTTTTCCTTTATACATAGAAATATGTATAGATATGCAGGCTGTCCCCTAACATGTTTTTTTCCTTTATACATAGAAATATGTATCTATAGATATGCAGGCTGTCCCCTAACATGTTTTTTTCCTTTATACATAGAAATATGCATCTATAGATCTGCAGGCTGTCCCCTAACATGTTTTTTTTCCTTTATACACTTTTTAAATTTCACATCTTCTCTGTCTATTTCTTGTTTGGACCAGGCAAGGAGGATAGTAATATATTTATCCAACACATGTCAGTTCAAATAAAGAATTCAGAGTCATTTGGGAAATATATATACACGAGTAATTCTTTGAAACTTCTTACTCTCCTCCCACTAAAATGCCTTCCCCAAATATCCATTCAATTTATTCTTCAATTTTCACAGCTCCCTCTCCAATCTGATGCTAAGGCCATTGGTACTGAGAGAATAGTAAACTCAAGCCCATAACAGCCACCCATCTTTTTTCTCCATCACTTAGCTGTTAAATGGCTATCTATTTCCATCTCTTACATCCTAGGATATAATTAAGTAAACATTTTAAACTGGCAGTTTTTAATTTTATAGGATAAGGCCTGAAGTAGGTTCAGGTTTGTAGAGGGGAAAAAAATCAAACATGCAAGAAAAATGTTTACAAGTTTCTGAAACAAAGCTTGTCAGCAGGATGAAGTTGCTAATACGAGCCATTTTGGACTGAATGACTTCTATCTGTTTATAATAACTTGGGTTTGTCTCTTACTAAAATGTCACATGGATAAAGGAATAAATTCTAACAGCTGTGACGGGATTATCATTGCTAAGAAACTCTGATACGGTGGATTTATGTGTCAGAGACATCTACTTCACTGTCTTTCATTTGGAATAATCCAACTATTCTCTCCATACTCTGGAAGACTAACAATAAGACACAGATAAAATCCCATGATTCTGCCATCATATCCTCTAAGTTTGTTGTTAAATGAGACTGTTGACACTAAAAATCTAATATTTTTCTGAGGAACTTAGTGGTGGAACTCAGGATGAGATCAATTTTTTTCTTTCTTTTTTTTTTTGAGATCAATTTTTTTTCCTCAATGCAGTTATTTTAAAGATGGGTGGAATTAATGATAAAGTTTAGCACAAGTATATCAACAATCATGATTTTTTACAGTGCTACATAGAAAAGTAGAAAAATAAAAGTGTCAGATGTTCTATAGCAATTAGCATGTGGGGGCGGTGCCTGTGGCTTAAAGGAGTAGGGTGCCAGCCCCCTATGCCAGAGGTGGTGGGTTCAAACCCAGCCCGGGCCAAAAACTGCAAAAAAAAAAAAAAAAAAAAGAAAGAAAAAAAAGAAATTAGCATGTGGAATGTAAATGAGAAAAATGACCCAAGGCATCCTAAGAAAATAATAAGGGGTGACATTTAGTTGGGAACCTATTTATTGCTGGCAAATGTCATAGGGAATTATATTCAACTGAGCCTTATAACTTTATTCATTTATTCACTTATCCATTTATTTGTTCATTTAATAAATATAAGATAGGCATTGGAATTAAAAATGGTAAGAAGGACTCCACCTTCCACAGATCACAATATATGTGCAACCAACACCCTATGAGAAGTGTCATATTGGAGATGAATTTAAGAAATCCATGTGGATAAAAGAAGGGGAGATGAACTGTGCTTGGGAGAGTCTAAGAATAAGTCACAGGGAGAGATATTTGGACCACGTTTTGAAAAATGAGCAGGAATTTACCAGGTGGATGAAGCAAAAATGGTCTCTTTTAGGTGGATGAAATACCCTAAAGAAAGGCTTAGAAATTTTCAAACTTCACAGCAATCCCAGAGATGAAATCTGCTTGGTTCAGCTCCGTTCATGTGCCCTCCCTGGGAGATCATTGTTTTAGCTTGATTGGCTTCTCTGATTAGACCAGCCTAAAATCATAGTGATGGCCTTAACATTTCTTCTTAGATACATAGTTGTGAAAGTTAAATGAACTAATCCATGGAAAGCAATTGGCACAGGGAATGGCCAAATATGCTTGTTGTTATAATTATATTTCTAACATTTTAATTAAAAGTACAGACACACAGACATATAGCTGCATTGCAGACCTTCACTAGATGTTTCTTGGGGAACTGAACAGGAACATAATAGAAGGAGAATAACACAGTGGGCACCGCATCCTTCAGGAAGCCTTCCCTGTAATCCTCACCTTGGATTGGATGGCTCCTTTGTACTCTATACACGGCAGCTCTATCTGACCCTATAACATTGTAATTGAAAAATCTATCCCACTAAACTGAGTTCCTCAAAGGGAGAAATGTATCTTATTCATCATTTTAGCTCAAACACTTGAGATATTGTAGGTACTAAATATGTCTGTTCAAGTAACTGATGAATAAGCAGATCAGAGAATACTTTCTGGCAGAGATTATGTCTGAGTTGGGCCCCAAAGGATAGAGAGGACTTTTGAAATGCAGAAATGGGAAAAATCACATCAAGGAGAAGGAAATTCTCAAAATAAGTTTGGAGACAGAGCAGTGTCCAGCATGTTCGAAAATGTCAGTTAATTAGATGCAACTGAAGTGAATAATGTGTGAAGAAGATTGTAGGGCAGATCTCAAAGGACTTTGAATGCTAATGAGATTAGACTTGGTATTTTATGAAATAAAAATACTTAGGTTTTTATGCGTGATTTGGTGTGGCCAAAATTATTCATACACACACATGCACAGACACACCCAGACCCACTGACATACACAGATCAGGGTTTTTATTCAGGGCTTACTTAGTAAATAAAAGATGGGTTATATAGATTAAAGAAGCAAAATTCCCTGCTCTTAGGAATTTATGATTTCATAAGAAGTGGATTTATTAAGAACCTAATATGAGTAACTTTTGGATTATTTGCACAGACCCCTTCTACATAAATATTCACATTGGTATCTAATTTTGTTTTTTAAATAGAGAAGCTTCTCTTTGATTTAGTGGAACAAGAGCTCTAAAAATACCACTACAGTTAAGAAATACAGAAATACAGTTATTCATTGTCTGGATAAGAATGTATTAATTATGAATAGTAATTTTGAAATCCTTAGAATTTTGAGTCCTAGGTTCTAGACTTCCTGAAGGACAGCCTCCCTGTTCTTTGGTTATATGAGTCAGTAAATTATTATTCTTATTTAACCTAGTTTGAGCTAATTATCCTGTCACTAGCAATTTAGAATCCTGGTAGTTACTATTATTTAAATGATAATTTCGTGGATGTGAAAACAGGGGCACAGAAAGATTAAGGAACTTGTCCAAAGTCATACAGCTCGTGAAAAAGATGGACCGAGACTGAAATGGAAACCTAATTTCCAAAGCATAAGCCTTTATCTGGTATGAACATAGACTCTCAATATTTCCATTCAAAGGGAAAATCATTGAGTTAATGACTATGCCTTGATCATGTTTTATTTCACATACCCACTATTATATCACATGCTAGGTACTAGTTTAATGTATGCATAATTCTTGAATAAATTCTTAATCTGTAAATATTCCATATTTATTGTCTTTTTGTTACCATGAAATAAAGTTACTGCATTACTCAGGTAAATATTTCTTCCTATTTATTAAACCAAAATATTGCTTGTGTCTACATGTGTGCCAAATTGGTTAGTGCAGAGAAAAATGATTTGTTGTCAATTCTTGTCGTACTTTGCTGCTTTTTTCCCCTCCACCATTTTTCTTTTTATCAGCAAAAATTTCCCCAAATTGGGGAAACAATGAGCATTTTATAAACCTGCCTAGGGCTGTAAAATATACATATACATTTAATAGTGACAGAGATATCTTTGTAACTTCCTCCAGAGTGAAATCTACTTAGCAATTTGCATTTAACAGGCAAACATAATATTGTTGGAGAATTCAGAATTATAAATTCATGGACATATGAGTACTGGGGATACTTTACAATCCACACATCCATACTTCTAACTGTAACTTTTATGGTTATATAGTTCAAATTATCCAAGATGGATAAAGCCAGCACTTTCACTATTAAGTGTATGTAAGGGGTTTTTAACAACTCCAGGAAAGCTCTTTGTAACTTGAAACTCGCACAGGAAGTTTTAGGTCAAATAATGTGCTTTCTGCTTTAGGGTATGAATTTGTCACTTTTTGATGTAAATCTCCTACAGTTGATGGTTTTAGAAGTATTCATTTTACACAACATTCAAAAAGTCTCCTGCTTTAAAAATGACAAATTGCAAGTGATTACTCTACAGCCTATTTAATTGCATTTGGAGATTTTCTGCCCCTAAAAATTCTCCTGGCTAACCATATTAATGTTCTCCCCAAACACACTTTTGAACAGAGTTTTATTATGGTTAGCATCTGACCTTTCAGCATAATTGCATGTGGTCCAAATTAATTGTTCTGTTCTATTGTGCATTGAATAATAGGTATCCTAAAATGAGACTAATTATGCAGATACCTGATAAAAAGGAGAATCTTAAGAGTGAACTCTTTGGGGGGCTGGAATTTAGAAAATAAGGTATAAAATGACACTTAATTAACTAATAAACTAACTGACAAGACTGACTCCACAGGAGACTTCTAGTCAACACAATTCAGGAAATTAAAGACTCTTTACTGAAGTATAACAAGATGGAACTTACATGGTAAACTAAGTATTGCAGCAAATCAATATACTAGTAAGATAAGCATTTAATATAGGTTAGAAAAAATATATTCAAAATATTTGGTTAGAAAAATATATTCAAAATATTTGATTATGTGGCAGACGCCTATAGCCTAGCTACTTGGGAGGCTGAGGCAAGAGAATCGCTTAAGCCCAAGAGTTTGAGGTTGCTGTGAGCTGTGACACCACAGCATTCTACCAAGGGTAACATAGTGAGATTTTGTCTTAAAAAAAAAAAAATTGGTTAACTATTTCTATTTCTTATGTAATAGAAATAGTTCATTTCATTTATGTTTAACTCTATTGATGAATAGAAATAGTAATAGAATTGTAATAGAATTGTAATAGAAATAGTAATAGAAATAGTTCTATTCATTTATGTTTAACTCTATTGATGACTTTTTAGAGTATTTTTGTAGCTGTCATTGTGTCATTATACAAACAGCACCAAACTCATGCTTTTAACAAATTTAATGCCAATTTGCTCTGTAATTAACTGATTCAAGGGTCTCGGTAATTGTGAGTCAGTCTAAACCAGTTTAAGAACCTGAGATCATTTATTTTCTTCTCATCTGAAATGATTGGTCAGATTCTTTCCCTATGTGTTTGTTAGAAGTACCCATTAAACAGTAGAAAAGCTGACACATAGCATGTAGTGCTATGAGGTGTTGTGGGTGAGAAAAAGCTGGAGCTACTGCCCAGCAGCCATCCTCTCTTGTTGATGTTATCCTGACCAAGACTGCCCAGTGCCAGGAGTGTCCAGCCTGCAGACCACATATAGATTATATCAAGTCTGTTTTGCTTATTTGTGGTGTCAGATACCATGTAAGGTATGTGTAGACTTTTTCTTTTTCTTTTTTTTTGAGCCAGAGTCTTTCTTTGTCACCCCTGGTAGAGTGCTGTGTAATCGTAGCTCACAGCAACCTCAAACTCATGGGCTCAGGGGATCCCCTTGACTCAGCCTCCCAAGTAGCTGGGACTATAGGTGCTCACCACAATGCCGGGCTATTTTTAGAGATGGGGGTCTCACTTTGGCTCAGGCTGGTCTCAAACTCCTGAGCTGAAGCAATCCACCTTGCCTTGGCCTCCCAGAATGCTAAGATTACAGCTGTAGAATTTCATTTGCTTATTACCTTTCCTTAGTGGTTGTGTATTTAATGTGTGACCCAAGACAACTCTTATTTTTCCATTGTGCAACAGAAAAGAAGAAAGGTTGGACACCCCTGGTGTGTTCCCCTCAGCTTGACTAAACTCTACACAGGTTTCTTCCTAACTCCAGGCCCTGAACGTCCTCTTTGTAGAGCACTTACTGTAGAAAACTTGTAACTGTCAATTCTTTCTCTACCCCTTTGAAATGTTGGTAATTCCTTTAAAAAAGCCTCTTGCAGCATTGAAACTCAGGCAAGTCTTTTTTTTTTTTTTTTTTTTGTAGTTTTTGGTCAGGCAGGTTTGAACCCACCACCTATATAAAGCCAGCACCCAACTCCTTTGAGCCCCAGGTGCTGCCCCAGGCAAGTGTTTTTTAAGGACCTGAGAGCCATCTCTTTAAAATGTTAATATCAAAGGAGACAGCACCCCTATCTCCTAGTTTCTGTGATAGTGTAGGAACCTAATTTTGGTGGGCACCCTGCTTCAAATTGTGAAACTACCTCCCATACAAAGAAAGGAGAAGGTTTACTTTTCTTTTGGGGAAAACCAGTTAGCCAACACAAATAACCTGTGTTTTCCCTCTCACTCCAGCGCTCAAAAATCCTGCTCATTGTTTCATTGGAATGGAGTTCAGTCTTCTCTCCCCAATTACAATAGCCTTGAATAAAGTCTTCTTTGGGTGTTTAACTTTGGTGCAATTTTAATTTAACAGTCCCCTACTTTCAACACGATGCTCTGTTACATACAACCATTTCCAATTACTTCAGTGTTGTGTAGTTGTCTGGTAACTGAGTTGAACTTCTACCCCAACAGTTCTCAACCTGTGGGTCGCGACCACAGGAACTGTATTAAAGGGTTGCAGCATTAGGAAGGTTGAGAACCACTGCCCTAGTGTGATAAAGGCAGTGTTGACTTCACCATGCGTATCAGTCGTTTGGCTAACTATGGTCATGATACTAATAGCTAAAATCTCTGTGTAAGGCAATTAACATCTGTGTGGCTCCAAAGATGTGCCACTTAAACTGTTTTGTGGTCTACATTCTTTATGGCTTTAATCCTGTCAATATCCCTGTGAAGTGAGTAACATTATCTCTCCCATGCAGATGTGGAAACTGGCAGGTGATTTGCGTGCATAAAGTCAATCCAACAAAAGTGTTAAAACATGGGTAGGCTTCAAGCTTCTCTTCTTATTCTCTTCAAGCTTGAGAATAAGAAATGTACAGCAAGATTGGAACCCTGTTTCCAGTACTACCTAATCATCTTACTTGCCAATTAGCTCTCATTTTACCTATGAGAAAACTAAGGTTTATGAATTTTACTTAACTGTCTCAAAGGAGTATACAACTAGTAATTATTATATATGGTTCTTATGAGAATGGAATAAAATGATGTGGGTAAATGTCTTACTAGAATTCCCAAATTTGATTAAGTATCCAATGGATGTTAAATATAATTAATGGTAGTAAAAGTATTTTTTAGCTTCTTCCTCTGGGAATGAAGACACTACTTCTGGCAGCATAATTTGCAGTGTCTTAGGAATGATGGTACAGTTAGTATAACTTGGTGATTGTTTGAAAGATGATAAATTAAAACCACCCCTTATTTAGGGATATCCTATTGTAAGAAGCAAATACTTGAACTGAATGGGTAGAGAAACTTTTCTAAGAGTTAATAATGGCAAAAGAGTGTGAGAGAAGTGAGAAGACTTCTAGAAATGAAGGCAGTTGGGCAGGGTGTGTTGGCTCATGCCTGTAATTCTGGCACTCTGGGAGGCAGTGGTGGACACATTGCCTGGGAGGCTGTGGTGGACACATTGCCTGTGGTGGACACATTGTGGTGGACACACAGGATTTTGAGACCAGCCTGAGCAAGAGTTGAGGCCCTGTCTCTACTAAAAATAGAAAAACTAGCCAGGCATAGTGGCATATGCCTATAGTTCTAGCTACTCAGGGAGGCTGGGACAAGAGGATTGCTCCCCTCCCAAGGGTTTGAAATTGCTGTGAGCTATGATGATGCCATGGCACTCTACTCAGGGCAACTTAGTAAGATTCTGTCTTGAAAAAACAAACAACAACAGCAACAACAAAAAGAAATGTAGGAAATTATTTTCCTTCTTGGCTTGTTGAATTAGGAATTTTCAGCCTGGTTTTCACCCCAGTACTGTTGAGCCAAATTCTGGGGCTATGACATTTATGAGATTTTAAATATTTTAAAATGCAAGGGAAATACTATTTTTCATTTTTGGAGGATCAGAAATAACATCTGTTTTAATTTATAGTTAATAAAAATGGCTCCCATGTTAATTTAATCCATTTAAATATGTAAATAACTTTTAATGATTAACTTTTGAATACATTTTGGGATTAACAGCCTAAAATTAGCTTAATTTCAACAATTAACTAATGACTACATGGCAATTTAAAAGTATTCAAAGAATGCCGAATATGTCAGTATGTGACATATTAATTTTTTTCTTTATAACACTTTCTATGAGTTAGTTCATTAATTCTTTTCACATAATAAAACAAATTATGTTAATATATGTGTTATGGTATTTTAAAAAATGGACTCAGTTCTCTTAATTGTTCATAATTATCTCAATTTTCTTTGAATTGGGAACTATATAGTTTCTTCTTGTTAAAGAATAAAACACTGGAAAAGAAAAATTTTAGTTATCAGTTGAAGTTATCTGACAATTTTGCTATGATAGTATTAAACATTTTTTTAGTTGGTTAGGTTTGCTTGGAAATTGCCTGTTTGAAGATAATCATGAAGCACCTCAGAGAACAAGAGTGGAAATTGCCCCTTTCTTCCATCCCAGAGTACCTTTTGTAATTCACAAAGACAGAAAAGTCCATATTAACACTCATTGTATTGAAAAACAATAATGCTATGAGAGTTTGAACATGGAGACTGAACTTCTTGGCTTTTGGAGAGTTGCTAAAATGTACATTTTAAAAGTGTAGTTCTGCTGTTAAAATTGTGTGCATAAGTCTTCCTGGGAAACTTGATTGAGTTGAATTGCTATGAAATGCATGCATTTACGCAAAGGTCAATTATGATATAGGCAATCTATTTTAGTGTAAGCTTCCTCACACCTTTGGAAATGATTCCCTTTTTTAGCTAAGTGAGAATCTCTCAAGGAATACAAAAATCAAAGAAAAAAATCAAGCAGTACAGACTTTATGTTTTTTTCTAAGTCTCCCCAGTAGAGGCCGTCATCTGCATTTATTCAGCAAAGGCAGCAAATTGCTGAATCTGGAGTGCATTTAGTAACCTTAGATGGGCCTGTCTCTTTGAAAAGAGAGATCCACAGTAATCTAAAGCTGAAATATAATGATGAGGGGGATATTACTATAGCATTAATAAAAAAAGAGAAACAAGAAAACAGTATAATTCCAACTTTATTTTTAAAGATGCTTATATACTTAACTATGCAATTTATTAAAAAACGCTGGGAAGAAGTGAATCACATTTGTAAAGGTCTTTATGTCACCATATAAATAGTGGTTATTTGTAATTTATTCTTCTTGAGTTTTTCCGTATTTCTACCTGGGATAATGTATGCCTTTATCATTAGAGAATGCAATAATGTTTAAATTTTAGAAGAAGATGAAACAATAGAAACTTAATTTCTCTGAAAAAGCCTCTAGCCACCAATTCAAGGACCGTGATTAGATAATGATTACCTGGGAAAGGTATATAGGTTTCGGTTCTTTCTTTTATTTTAAGTACACTTCTTAGCTCTTCTTATGTGACAGGAAAATAGGATGCAAGAAGAACATTGATCCTACAGATTCATTCACACAGGAGATTTTTATTATTATATACTGTTCTTTACATATAGGTATATACAGGGCATCCATAAAGTTCATGTGCAATTTAAAATTGAACAGGCCTCATTATTCATGATTTTGTATTTGCAAATTCACCTACTCCCTAAAGTTTATTTGTGACCCCAAATCAATAGTTTTCAGGTCATTTGTGGACATGTATATCTGCAAAGCTGTGAAAAATTTTATTTTCCTCATGTGCACACATTCCCAGCTGAGATTGACCAAGGTGATACTTTGACTTCTTATTTCATGTTTCATACTGTAAGCAACTATCCTTTTTCAGGTCTATAAATGCCATTCATTTGCATGCATTGTTTGTGCAGTTTATTGGTGACTTTGCTGTTTAAAATAACCCCAAAGCATAATACTGAAGTGCTTTCTGGTGTTTTAAGTACAAAAAGGCTGTGCTTTGCCTCACAGATAAATACATGGGTTAGATAAGCTTCCTTTGGGCATGAGTTACAATGCCGTTGGTTGTGCATTTGATGTTAATGAATCAACAAAATATATTAAATATGTCCTTAAACTGAAATGTACATAAAACAAGGTTATATGTTGAACAGTTGTTGAAATATGTGGCAAGAGCCTTGTGGGAATTTAACCTTGTATTACCCCTAGGAACAAAGGTTCAGTATTTGCTAATTCAGTGTCTGGGTCAACTATGGCAGAACATGAATAACAAGAATATACTCTATGTGCGTGTGAGTTTATGCAATTTTTGGTCCAGTTTTAATATTAATACAATTCACATATATAGTTTAGAAACACACACACACCCCACTCCATGTATTCATTTTTTTTCTCTTCCACTTCTCCCTCTCCAGTTTTCTGGCTCATATCCAACACAGTGACTTATATTTTGGTTCCTCAATAACTGAATAACCTCAATAACTGAAGTTTTAGTTGAGTCCTTATAATGCCTTTCATTCTCCTGCAGAAACCGCAGAAGAATATTCTATCTAAAAGTTTGAACTCACTTAAGAAAGAACAGAAACAATGGAGACAGTAGCAGTAATACTAACTTCCATGTTTTTGATATTTTTGGGGTGCATATTCACTAATAGACGGTTATCAAGGGATACATGACTACAGTGGAAATTGCATTGAGAGGCCTCAGGGCTTAATTAGAAAGCATGATATTTTAAAAAGGGAAATAATAATACTCTACATAATAATTTTAAAATGCTGTCTCAGTTGATAATCAGGAAAATGGTATAGATTTTGTTGTAGCTACGAGAATGTTTTTATTCCTGAATATGAATTTTTGGCTCCTCTTTTTAGGAAGACTAATGCTTATTAAGTGAAAGTACCAGAGTCTTTGTGTGTGTATTTCATCCCATTCACATCAAAAGGCTAGTTTTGAAGAAGAAAGAGGAAGTAGATTTGTAAGCCACATGGAGCAACAAACATCTATGTCAAGTATTCCATTCTGAATATGAAGTACTAAAACAAATTTTGAAAAAATAAGTATGAATATTCCAGGTGGAAGAACAGTTATGTGCAAAGGGAGAGAGAGGGAAGTTCTTAGAATTGTACATCCTTGCTCAATGCGTCGATCATAATGATCCTGAATCCATGGAGAAGCTGTGAAAGAAAGGCTAGGAATTGTGTAGCCTGAGAAAGAAAGTTCATCCTGATGTTTCTGACACAAGCTTTGTTCTTTACTCAGAAAGCCTGTGGAGCCATTGTAGAGCCACAAGAAAGCGAACTTGGTGAGATTTCTATTTTGGAAATCTGGTAACCTAGAGGAATCTGAGACAAAGAGACCACTTAAGAATCTATTTCAGGATCAAGCAGGAGCTAATATTAGCTCTGATTATCCCAGTTCCTGTGGACTTTTATTTGAACTTCCCTATGTGTCCACACAACCTCTTGGGCCTCCCTCTGGTCCCCAAAGGAGCCTTTTCTGTATGTCCTCTTAAGCCTCCCCTATCCAACTCATTTGAATCACTAAATCCCTTGCAAATCTCTTAAAGAGGCTCACATGGGCTAAGAAAAAATATCCAGAGCTAGTATTTTGTGAATTCAGGGCCAAATTATTGGCTCTTTCTGTAGAAATGAGAGTGGAGATATAAAAACATTGTGTCCTTTATTAATTTAATCAACAAATATTTCTGAGATGCCAATACGTACAAAATACTGTAACAGGCAACTAATGAATGAAGACAATATAGAGAATTTCCACTCCTAATTGAATTTTTGTTCTAGCAAGAGAGATAGGAAAAACCTCCAAAATAATTGCATGCTCCTATTTGTGTTATAAAGAAATATTAGTAAACAGGATAGTGGTTTGATTGCAAATTTAAAAAAGGGAGACTTTTTCTTAGCTGGGGAGGGGTGCCAGGGATGATCTGTCTGAGAAGATGACATTCAAGCATAAATATCACACATGAAAAACTGGAACAAAAGAGGTCCTGGGAGGGTGTACACAAAGTACTAGTATATAATTTTGATTTTTTAGGTTAGAAAATAATTGAAATTCCATTTCTTTCTTTTTTTTGTATTTTTTATATAAATCATAGCTATGTACATTAATGTAATCATGGGGTACAATGTGCTAGTTTTATATACAATTTTCATCAAACTGGTTAACACAGCCTTCCCGGCATTTTCATAGTTATTGTGTTAAGACATTTATATTCTACACTTAGTAAATTTCATACATACCCTTGTAAGATGCACCATAGGTGTGGTCCCACCTATCACCCTCCCTCCACCCATCCTGCCACCTCCCCAACCCTCCCTCTCTGCTTTCCTCTTCTTCTTGGGCTATAACTGGGTTATAGCTTTCATAAGAAAGCTATAAATTTGTTGCATAGTACGGCTGACTACATTGGATATTTTTTCCTCCATTCTTGAGATACTTTGCTAAGAAGAATGTGTTCCAGCTTCATCCATGTAAATATGTAAGAGGTAAAATCTCCATTTTCTTTATGGCTGCATAATATTCCATGGTGTACATATAACACAATTTATTAATCCATCCATGGGTCGATGGACACTTGGGCTTCTTCCATGACTTAGCAATTATGAATTGGGCTGCAATAAACATTCTTGTAAAAATATCTTTGTTATAATATGATTTTTGTTCTTCTGGATATATACTTAGTAGAAGAATTGTAGGATTGAATGGCAAGTCTATTTTTAGATCTCTATTCTCCAAACATCTTTCCAAAAGGAATGTATTAGTTTGCTTTCCCACCAGCAGTGTAGAAGTGTTCCCTTTTCTCCCACATCCATGCCAACATCTCTGGTTTGGGGATTTTGTGATGTGGGCTAATCTTACTGGAGTTAGATGATATCTCAAAGTGGTTTTGATTTGCATTTCTCTGATGATTAAGGATGGTGAGCATTTTTTCATATGTCAGTAGGGTGTGTACCTGTCTTCTTCAGAGAAGTTTGTCTTCAAGTCCCTTGCCCACCCTGAGATGGGATCATTTGTTCTTTTCTTGCTAATACGTTTGAGTTCTCTGTGGATTCTGGTTATTAAACCTTTGTTGGAAACATAACCTGCAAGTATCTTCTTCCATTCTGAGGGCTGTCTGCTTGCTTTACTTACTGTGTTCTTGGCTGTGCAGAAGCTTTTTAGTTTGATCAGGTCCCAGTAGTGTCTTTTTGATGTTGCTTCAATTGCCTGGGGGATCCACTTCATAAAATATTTGCCCAGGTCAATTGCTTCAAGAGTTTTCCCTAAACTTTCTTCTAGTATTTTTATAGTTTCATGTCTCAAGTTTAAATCTTTAATTGAGTGAGATTCTATCTTAGTTAATGGTGAAAGGTGTGGGTCCAGTTTCAGTCTTCTACAGGTCGCCAGCCAGTTCATCTAGTACCATGTATTAAATAAGGAATCTTTTCCCCACTGAATGTTTTTAATTGGCTTGTCAAAGATCAAATAACAGTAAGTAGCTGGGTTCATCACTTGGTTCTCTATTCTGTTCCATACATATACCTCTCTATTTTTGTGCCAGTACCATGTTGTTTTGATCACTATCAATTTATAGTATAGTCTGAAGTCTGGTAGCATGATTCCTCCTGCTTTATTTTTATTTCTGAGTAACGTCTTGGCTATTTGAGGTTTTTTCTAATTCCATATAAAATGAAGTATTTTTTGAGATCTTTAAAGTATGACAGTGAACCTTTAATAGGGATTGCATTAAAATTGTATATTGCTTTCGGTAGTATGGACATTTTAACAGTGTTGATTCTTCCCAGCCATGAACATGGTATGTTTTTCCATTTGTTAACATCTTCAGCTATTTCTTTTTTTTTTTTTTGAGACAGAGCCTTAAGCCATCCCCCTGGGTAGAGTGCCGTGGCATTACAGCTCACAGCAACCTCCAACTCCTGGACTCAAGCGAGTCTCTTGCCTCTGCCTCCCAAGTAGCTAGGACCACAGGTGCCTGCCACAACGCCTGGCTATTTTTTTTTTTTTTTTAGTTGCAGCCGTCATTGTTGTTTGGTGGGTCTGGACTGGGGATTCGAACCTGCCACCTTAGGTGTACGTGGCTGGCACCTTAGCTGGTTGAACTATAGGTGCCGAGCCCTTCAGCTATTTCTTTTCTTAGAGTTTCATAGTTTTCTTTATAGAGATCTTTCACTTCCTTTGTTAGGTAAAGTCCCAAATTTCATCTTCTTTGGCACTACTATGAATCGAATAGAGTCCTTGACTGCTTTTTCAGCTTGGCTGCTGTTGGTATATATAAAGGCTACAGCTTTATGAGTGTTGATTTTGTAACCTGAGATGCTGCTGTATTCCTTGATCACTTCTAAGAGTTTTGTAGTAGAATCCCTGGCATTTTCCAGATATACAATCATATCATCTGTAAAGAGTGAAAGTTTAATCTCTTCTGACCCCAATCATATCATCTGTAAAGAGTGAAAGTTTAATCTCTTCTGACCCTATATGGATACCCTTGATCGCCTTTCTTCCCTAATTGTGATGGCTAAGACTTCCATTACAAAGGGAGGAAGTTAACAACTTAATGTGACATCTTGAGCAACTGAAAAAGGAAGAACATTGCAATGCCAAACTCAGAAGATGAAAAGAAATAACCAAAATTAGAGCAGAATTAAATGAAATTGAAAACAAAAGGATTATACAACAGATCAATTAATCAAAAGTTGGTTGTGTGAAAAGGTCAATAAAATAGATTAAACCTTTGGCTAACCTAACCAGGAAAAAAGAGTAAAATCTCTAATTTCATCAATCAGAAATGGTAAAGACGAAATAACAACAGACTCTTCAGAAATTCAAAGAATCCATAATGAATATTACAAGAAACTTTATTCTCAGAAATATGAAAATCTGAAGGAAATTGACCAATACTTGGAAGCATGCCATCTTTCAAGACTTAGCCAGAATGAAGTGGGAATGTTGAACAGGCCTATATCATTTCTTCCTTTTAAAATATCATTTGTACCTGTAAGGATTTTTTCTTTGTCATTATAATCCATGCAAAAAAGGGTTAGTATATTCTTTAAAGAATAATTTGATAAAGATAAAAGTGGAGGGGGAATGGGAGGAGGGAGGGGGTTTGGAGGGATCACTTCTGAGGTTTATCTTATAGGGGTACAGGTGAATCTTTCTAAGAGTAGAATGTGACCGTTTTAAAGCAATAACTGAGAAAATGACATGAAGGCTGTGTTGACCAGTTTGACGGAAGTATTTCAGAATGCATGTGAAAACCCCACACTGTACCCCAGAAGTGCATTAATGTACACAGTTATCATTCAATAAAAAAAATAATAATAATAAAAAAAGATAAAAGTGGCCTGACTTAAATTACATTCCCTGTCCCTGATGTACGTGTATGTATGCATATATATATATATATACACACACACACACACATATATATAACACTCATATATATGTGTGTGTGTGTGTAATGAAAATGATTTCTTTTCATCTTTGAATTTACAATGACTTGTCATTATACTGGGATTCCTTAGGCAATAATGATAATAGCAATAGATGACATTGAATCTTTACTAAATCCAGGCACTATTGCACACATAAATTTATTTGCTCTTTTAATTATCTTCAGGTTAGTATTTTAAGGTTCCTCATTTTATGACTGAAGCAAAGAGAGCTTATGTAATTTGTCAAGATCACACAGCTATTAAATGTAGTTTTCTGATTCAAATTCCATGTCATTTTCTTCTAGAACGCAAGTTTTTAGTAAAACAAGTATTTTCTATGCTAGTAACCACATATGAAAATACAACTAAATATCATTCTGTCATTAACCAAAGCCAGGAAAGAACATAACAAAAAAGAAAAACTAAAGACCAGTATTCCTTATGGATATAGATGCAAAAAAATTCAATAAAATACTAATGAACTAAATTCAATAGCATATAAAAAAACTAAACCACCATAATCAAATTTCCTTAATCTCAGGGATGCAAGGTTGGGTCAACATACATAAATCATTAATGTGACTCCCCACATAAACAGAAGAAACAGCAAAGACCATATGATCATCTCAAGTGATGCAGAAAAAGCATTTTAAAACTCATATTATCTTTCATGATAAAACCATAAATAAACCAAGTATAAAAGATATATATCTTGAAATTAGAAAAGCCATATATGCCGAACCACAGGCAACATCATGCTGAGTGGGCAAAAGTTAAAAGCATTTCCCCTAAGAAGAAGAACAAGACAAGGGTGCCCACTTCTATTCAACATAGTACTAGAAGTCCTAGCCAGAGCAATCAGGCAAGAGAAAGAAATAAGAGATACTCAAATCAGAAAAGAAGAGGTCAAATTATTACTCCTTGCTGATGATATGATTTTGTACATAGAAAACTCCAAAGACACCAACAAGATACTCCTGGTACTGATAAATAAATTCATCAAAGTACCAGGATACAAAATCAATGTATGTAAATAAATCAGTAGCATTTTTATATACTAAAGACAGTCAATATGAGAATCAAATCAAATACTTAATACCATTCATAATAGTTATAAAGAAAATAAAATACCTAGAAATATATATAGCCCAGGAAGTAATAGATCCTTAAAAAGAGAACTATGAAACTCTGAGGAAAGAAATGACAGATGACACACACAAATGGAAAAACACATCATGCTCATGGATCAATAAAATCAACATTCTTAAAACTTCATACGCCCCTAAATAATTTGCAGAGTCAATGCAATTACCATCAAAATACCAATGTCATAATTCAGAGACCTAGAAACAATGATTATATTCTTTGTTTGGAAGCAGAAAAGAACCAAAATAACCAAAGAAATATTAAGCAAAAGGAACAAATTTGGAAGCATCACATTACCATACTCTTTGCTATACTACGAGGCTATTGCAACCAAAACAGCATAGTAATGCTATACAAATAGAGACATACACCATTGGGAAAGAATAGAGAACCCAGATATAAAACCACCTATCTACAGCAAACTGATTTTTGACAAAGCGGACAACAGTTTTACACTGGGAATAAGAAGTTATCTTTAATAAATAAATGGTGCTGGGAAAACTGGATAGCCACATGAAGAAGAATGAAACAGGATACATATCTCTCATCATTCAAAACAATTAATTCAAGATGGGTAAAACACTTAACTGTAAGAATTCTGAATTCTAGAGGAAAATGTGTGAGAAAATCTTCTAGATATCAGCCTAGGAAAAAATTTATGACTAAGACCCCCAAGGCAATCAAAGCAACAACAAAAATTAATAAATAGGATTTCATTATCTGTAAAGCTTCTACATAGCTAAGAAAATAATCAAAAGAGTAAATAGACAACCTATGGAATGGGAGAAAATAGCTAATAAACAGAATTTACAATGAACTTAAGCAAATCAGTAAGAAACTCCCCCCAAAAAACCCATTAAAAATTAGGAAAAGGCATGAGCAGAAACTTTTCAAAAAAAAGATAGACAAATGTCCATTAAACATATGAAAAAATATTCAATATCACTAGTCATCAGGGAAATACAAATTAAAACCACAATGAGATATCACTCCAGTTACAAACGCTTTGTTTGAGGGGGGGATGATTCATTGAGGGTACAAAGAATTAGGTACGCTGATTACATTTGCTTAAAGTCCCTCTTATACTTGTGTCCCACCCCCAAGATGTGTGCCATACATCATGACCACATTTCTTCCTCCCCTGTCCCTAATCCCTCATTTTCCTACTCCCCCTGGTATTAGCTCGTTTTAATATTAATAAAAAGCACCAAAACATCAGATTCTGGCATGAATGCAGAGGGAAAGTAACATTTATACACTGTTAGTGGAACTGCAAATGTAGTACAATTTCAATAGGAAACAGTATGGAGATTTCTCAAAGAACTAAAAGCAGACCTACTCTTTGTTCTGGCAATCCTACTACTAGATATCTACTTTTAGCAAAAGGAAAAAGTCATTTTAATCAAAAACATACTTGCACTTGAATGTTTATTGCAGTTCAATTCACAATTGCAAAGATGTGCCATCAACCCAAATGTGCATCAATTTATGAGTGGATTAGTAAAATGTGGTATATGTATACTGTGGAGTACCACTCAGCCATAAAAAGAATGAATTACTGACTTCACTGCCTTTTGAAATAAGATGAATTACTGACTTTACTGTCTTTTGCAACAGTTTGGATAGAGCAGAGGGACCACTCTTTTGAGTATCTCAAGAATAGAAAGACAAATACCACATGTACTCACTATTAAATTGGAACTAACCAATGAGCACATATGTGAACTGAGAGAAGTAAAACTCTGTGGAAGTCAAGCAGGGGAGAAGGAGGAGGGGTAGAGGGTGAAAAACTACCTGGCTGGTACTAGGAACACTACCTGGGTGATGGACACACCTTATCCATGACTCAAGCATTATAAAATTGATCCATGTAACAAACAACACTTGTATCCCCTTTGTATTTTGAAATTTAAAAAAGAGAGAAGAAAACAATAATATGAGTTTCCAAAAAATTCATGAGTAAATAGAATTTCTTCACTTGGATTTTTTCTCCTTCATTTTTTCTTTAAATATTAGCATGTACAATGTCTATATTATTAGTAAAGGCTCAATAGCCGGGTATGGTGCTAAACACTTTCTTTGACTTACTAAATCTTAAAACCAATCTTTGACAGAGTGGCTTTTAATATTGCTTAGACATGAATTTTTGACTTTGTCATCTTATAATTCTATGACCTTGGTTAAGGAGCTTAATCTATCTGTGTCTCCATTTCTCCATTTGTGAAATGCAGTCTGATTTCAGAGCTTGTGACCTTAACAACTAGCATACTATCTCCCACTCATATAACATGGCATTGATTACATAAGAATAATGTATTCAAATATTCTTAAATTTCATAATTTATATTGCTTTGTAGAGCATCATAACTTCCAACTGCTCTATCAACAGAAAGGTTTGAGAATAATTGTCTAGTATCTTTTGTGGAAATGGCTTCCTCAACTCCAGGACTTGGGTCATTGAGAAGCAGTGAACTTTTAACCAGAGTTATTCCTACATTTAAAATCTTCTTGTAAGTATTATCCTGAATTGACTAAGCATGAGCAAAATAACATATTTTCATTTTTAAGCATTTTAAATTGAATGGCAGATATGTTCATTTGTCAGTAATATCAATCTCAATCCTAAGGCAAAATAATCAGAATGCAAAATACCAAATCCAATTATATAATACAGAATGTAGTTTTATTTAATTTTTTAGTTGAGCCATATCTGTGCAATTTTAATAACCAGACCATGGTATTTTAATGGGTGATTTGGCTTACCCAATGGCCAAGTCAATGAACTGTAAAAATTGACTCTGTACATGAAACCAAGTCAACCATGAATATAAATAGACAATTTCTCTTTAGAAGTTAGAGTAAAAATTCATCATATTTGGGGAAATTGATTCAACAAATTGGATTGAATTTAATTTCAAAATTTGTATTTTAAATATGCATAAAATATCTAGATAAAAGTTTTTGTATGTATGCACATATATTTATGTGTGTATATATACATACATATATAAAAATGTTTATATGTATATATGAATATACATACAGTATATATATTTTGCTAATTCATTTAGCCTATTTGGATACCTAGTGAAAAGAATGGTAAATAATATTTATTTAACTCCTGTTAGATACCTAATACTATGGTAAGTTATTCCAGTTCTGCCAATTGGGAAAACATTTACTCTTCACAGCTATTCTTTGAGTTAGGCTTTATTTTTCTCTTTCATAAAGGAGGAAATTGAGCCTCAGCAAGGTTATTTAACTTCTATGTCACATGCATTTAATTGAGGAGTCAAATTATAGCTCAGAATTCTGCATTATTTTAACCCCTGTGCCCCCTAAAAAGAGATTTTTCAAAACTTAGTATGATTAATTAGACCAATGTACAAAGAGAACTAAATTTTTATTTTCAATTTTGATCTCTAGAGGATCCCTTCTGTAAGGAACACAGAAGGGATCTGTGTTTTTAAATTATGTGATTTTTCCAAATAATCTGAAGCTGGTTGCCTCATGGATTGTTCCTCAAGAATTACCCTTGGCCATCTTATTCCTTAGGTAGACTCTCTTTGGAAAATCTTGACTATCTCCTTTGTTTTAAATTCCTCTTTATGGGCTGGTAATTCCCAGATCTTCATTTCCTGCCCAGATCTCTGTAATATATATATTTGTATCCCTACCTAACTACTGGATATGCAGGAACCTGAATCTGCAAAGGACCACAAACAAAACAAGTCCATCACTGAGTGCAACAATTGTCCTCAGAAAACAGCTCTTCCTTCAGCTATGCCTATAGGGTCCAGTCACTTGGGCTTCATCCTTAACACCTTGCCACTCACATCATTGAGTACTGCCCATCCTATTTCTTACACATTTTAAAATTATTTTTTGCATATCTATGGTGACCCAGTTCTTGCAGACTACTATTAGTCCCTCGAGTGTACATTTTTATCAGCTTCCAAACTCAATGTTGTGAGGGAGCTTCGAGATGTCTGATTAGAGACATTTGGCATTCACCTTTGGCACAAAGAAGAAACAAAATATCAAGTAGATAGATAGTCACATATCAAATAAAGCATCTAAAAGAAAATACTGGCATTCAACAGAGAAGTTATAGGCAACAACTAAAGCATGGAAGGAGAAGGGATGAAGCAGGAGAATGACTCAGCTGGGACTGGCTGGGAGCTTGAAGAGGCTCCTCAGTGGGGACAAAGGGTGAGTGAGAGACCCCCTCCTCCCAGCAGCCCACATTCCCACTATAGAATCTTGCAATCCTAGCCAAGGGAGAGCCCCTTTATGCAGGCCCTCAGACCAGCATAGAGAGATTCCTGAGCTGGTACGTGGTCATGATGCAAAAGCCACACCTTTCTCATGCCCAGATTTTCAGTTAAGATTTTGCTCTTTTCCTACTGATGTTTACTTGGTGTGCTAGGCTTCTCGCAGTCAGCTGACAATTTTGATGTGCAATTTGATGAATTTTTACAATATTTTTGTCAGTTCTGCTTGTTACTAGCTGTCCTGACCTCTCTTTATCAGTGACACTTTCACTTCCCTCAGAAAAACTGCCTTTTCTTCATAGCATTATTCCTATAACTGGTTTGTGGACACTGATTTTGTAACCCAAGATGTTACTATATTTCTTGATCACTTCTGAGAGCTTTGTAGTTGAGTTTCTGGGGTTTTCCAGGAATAAGATCCTTGATCTCCTAGTATATATGAAGATTTCTTAAAACAATAAAGTTCTATATGGTAGAACTACCATATAATCTAGCAATCCTACTACGTGTATTTGTCCAAAAGAAACAAAATTAGCATATTAAAGGGAAACCTGTATTCCCACATTTACTGTAACACTATTCATAATAGCAAAGATAGTGAGTCAACCTAAGTATCCATCAATGTACAATGAAAATTTGGTATATATACACATTGGAATACTGTTTGTTAAAAAAAAGATTAAATCCTGTCACTTGCACAATATGGACAGAACTGGAGGTCATAATATTAAGCAAAATAAGCTGGGCACACGAAGATGAATAAATCATGTTCTGACTCATATGTGGGAGATTAAAAGTTGATCTCATGGAAGTAGAGAACAGAATGGTAATCACCAGAGGCTAGGAGGGTGTGTATTGGTGAGGGGTTGAAAAGAGGCTGGTTAATTGGTACAAACATACAGTTAGATAGAAAGAATAGGTTCTAGTGTTTGATAGCACTTAGTATGGCCATAGTAACAACGTGTTGTATCCTTCAGAATAGTAGAAAAGAGAATTTGATATGTTCCGAACAGACAGAAATGATAAATATTCAAAGTGACAGATTTGCATAAAAATACCCTGACTTGATCATTCCATATTCCCTGAATATAACCATATATCATATGGCCAAAAAATATACAAATACTATGTATCAAGGAGACATTTTTAAAACCCCCATTTCTGTGCCTTTTAAGAATTGCCTTTAACCTCTAGCTCCTTATGATTCACCCTTTATATTCCAAGAATGTTCTTTTGAAATCAAATATTATCATGCTTTTCTCCATTCTAACCTTTGAATAGCTCATTATTGCTTTTAGAATAATGTCCAAGCTATTGAGCATGGTTTTCTGGTCCCTTAATAATATTTTTTTTTCTCTCTGATCTTGTCTCTTGCCTTTCTCATCTTACTCTGAACCATGTGTAATACACTTTATCAAAGGTGCTTTATTCTGGCTCCTATTGGACATTTGACTCTTGTGAAACATTTTTCTTTTCTTTTGCCCTTTCCGGTTAACTCCAACTCCTCATTTAAATTTTAGTTTAAATATCATCTCCTCTTCAGGCCCATGCATAATCACTCTGACTTGATAAGGTATTAGTCCATGTGCTCTTATACTGTGTACAACCCTTAAATTTCCCCTGCTGGAGCACTTAAGGAATTGCATTATAATTGCATGTATTCTTGATTTATCTCCAAAAAGATGGCGAGTTTTTTCAAAGGGAGGGACTCAATGCTTATTACATAGCAGGTTCATCCTCTCTTTCTGCACTAATGTATGTGAAATAATTCCTACTAATATGCACAACTAATTTACTTTTTTTATTTAACTCTTTTTCCCTGTGATAATACTCAATCAGCATTGGCAAAAAAGCATAGAATTTTCCAGTTGTGAAAGACTTTCAAATGAAATTTTTTTATCTGAGTTCTAGGCCAGTTCTGGCACTTGTTATTTTTTTTTTTTTAACATAAGCTTAAGAAATATCATTTGCTCTCCCTAGGATTTAGGGGCTATCTGTTTAGATCTCTCTAGATTAAGTTCCCTTACTGTCTCTGATTCTAGGTTACCTTAAAAGTGGCCTCAAATCATTCACATGCTTTTTAGCACAGGTCAAAGAATTCCCCCCAAAAGCTATAACTTTGTGTCAATAAAGTGGTCACTTCATTATCATTTTTGGTTTCTGAACATTTTATTGATATTTTTAAAGAAAGCCTGAAATAAAATCTCCAATGTTAAACACTAAAGTCTATTCTTATTTTGCTATGTATTTGCATATTTTTTTGACCACAGCCAATAGATAGGACATGTTTAATAAGCAGAAATGATTGAATACCTGGCCAATATGGTTTTGTATATTCAGAGAGCTATGTTTTAAAGTATAAATAATAAAATATAGCTTTTTAAGGAAAAGCATCACTTCTGTCTTTGTGAAGTGGACAACACTATTTCTACTTGGTATTAACTTTTAATATATCAAAAATTATCATAAAGGTGCCTTTCCCAGTTCACACTGGTAAGTGATGAATGAAAATTACACTTTGGCCAGTATTTTATACTAAGTAGGGTCCAGAGATAATTGATCACTGAAATTTTCTTCTAATCAAACAAGCCAATCTTCAAATATAAAATTAATCATTTCATTGATATTAACCTTCAATCCCTCCTCCATTAAACCTTTAAGTTCTTACTAGGGATGCCATAAGAGGCAAATTAAAGAGGGATTTTTATAAAATGAGAAAGAGAAAATTGTGCCTTCTGAAGAAGCAATTTAATCTTATAAATTATTTTTAATATTCTTTTTTCAATGAGGCATCACATTGACCATAAAATGAAGTGTAAAAGGGCACTGGTTGAGGAAACTGAGTTACAAAGAGACCATTGCACCCTCAAATAGTTATACCCGCAATAATTTGCTTCATAAATTTTTATGGTGCATTTTACATTTTTTAAGAAAGCCAGTATTCCCAACAGTGTCATAATTAGAATTGTGACAGTGTGAGAGCGACTAAAGGGAAATTATATTTGATCTCTGGAGTATTGAGCTAACTAGTTTTAAATAGGAATTTGTTGCTTTGTTGAAGATAGATTAGACTCGACATAAAAGATGTTCCTTGAATGGAAGGCTCATGTTCTCAGACATCCCACACCTAACACATACACTTCATAGAAGAGCTAAGTGAAAATTAAGAAGACCTAGGAAATGGAGATGATTTGCCTGGGAGATTTGTGGGGTATTTACTGAAACAAAAGGTCTCAGTCTTTAAATGTCAAGTGTTTATATACACCGCATGCTAGCCCTTTCTTCCAGAAACTTTATTGTGCAGTGCTTTATCTCTGTGGTTTGAGAAGCCGAAATCTCTCACTAAGAAATATTCTTCTGAGGCACAGTCTACATTTAACAAGCCCATTTTCCCATCTTCTGTGCAGAATCGCCCTCTCTACTGTATACTATAAGGATATTTTTCTCAAAGATAGGATGGAGCTGACTTAGTTGTCAAGATTCAGGCAGTTTTTATAAAAGATGTACTTCCTTCTTAATCTAGTCAGCTTCGACTGCCAACACACAAACGTGCCCTTGGAAACCTTTTAGCGATGCCTCTGGATTGCTGGGGACAGTGCTCAGCGCATTACAGCTGTTCATTAAATGCTGTTCCTTGTTTTGCTAATTATTTAATATATGTGTTGCATAATGGGGTCTGTACTACAGCGGACTAGCAGGGATAAGTGTTCTGTTCAGGCTCACAAACTGGAGACCACAGTCTTCCATAACCAGCAAATCCATTGGCAAAAATAATAGAATTAAATAAATAGAAACAATGTTCGCATTGTACTGTCCTCTGCCCAGTTCATAACCAGAGGGAAAATACCTTGAAATAGCATTTGGCTTATATCGGTTATAGAAGTTTATGCTGTTTTTCCACTAGGGTTCATTCTACTTTCTCTTAGTGATAAAAATAATGATATAAGGAGTCTTGGACATAGAATGATTGTGGATCTGGAACTTTTCTGGCTTGATCATAGATGTCACGGTCTGTGTACTGTATGCAAGGCTGTGAAAAAATCCCTCGGACTTTGGGGAGTAAGAGATTGAAAGCCAGTCCACGTCTTCCTTGGCTTCTCTGTGAGCTATTGCTTCAGTGTTAAACTAGGACGGCCCAAACTAAGATTACTGATATGGAAAGAGAGATACTCCTCAAGAGAATGTGGGATACATGGACTAGGTCAGTTGGAACAGCTCAAGAAGCCAGACTTCCTGGGGGATGACAGTTTTGAAGCAACATGGTATAATCATTTGTTTTGTAATAAGCCACCCTGGCACACCTGGGCTTGGAGGAAAAAAAGTGAAGAATATTTGAGAGTAATCAGTGAAGAGCTTTACTTGGAAATCCCAGCATGTAGCAGTCTTTGATAAGACTAGTGTTTATGGAGAGGAGTCACCTTGCCATGTGTGCTTGTTCAGAGATCTGTACCAATGAGGACCTTTACTGCTAGTGGAGAAAATATCTCTCAGGCCAAGAAGTACCAAGGGTACCATCCAGTTGTGATAAATAAAGTATATCCGTCTGATCATACCCTTTGCTTGGCATTTGGAACTGTGATCAGTTTCTTCTTTTGGACTAAGTCCTCACATTCCTTAAAAGATTCAAAAAGTGATGGAACCTCAAAAAGTAGGACATGGAGCCCCTGCTAATAAGGCTTTTGAGAGTTGTAAAAATTAATTAGAATAAAAATTGAAGGAACAGATTTTTAGAACAAGTCATACTTGTTGGAAGTCTTTTATGATACACCCAGATATCCACAGACATCTTTTCAATGCCACTAGGCATCAGCTACAACATGGAATTCAAAATCTGTCCCAACATTTCTCCTTCATTTCTCATCTCTGTTTTTTCCCTACTTCATCTTCCCAGTTACCAGAAACAGAAAGTGTAGAGTTATTTTCAATGTTTCTTTCTATTTGGTATCTCACATCAATCAATCATGATTTCTAGCAGTTTTCAGCCTCGCAGGGACCTCAGGTCTGCCGTGTCTCCTGCATTTGGGATGTCACAGTGCAGTCTTCATGGGGTGGTAGAGTATTATAATGACTTCCTAAGGGGAATCCGTATATCCAGGCTGGCACACTTCATTCTGCTTTCCATTGTGTTAACAAATAACCACAGGCTCTTCTTAAAAAAAATATATATATATATATATATTTATAGTATACACACATATGTATTCATACACATGACTGTGGCCTTTCAGAGACTTACTAATATTTCTTTCAGATTGCAGCCCAAAGTCCTTAGCAGAGTATATAGCTCCTTCAAATGAGTTAAACTTTTTCTGCTTCTATCACCAAAGATTCTTGCAGGAAGGACTACATTTCTTTATTTGTTTTTTAAAATTTCCAGAACCTAGTATGGTATTTTGTATGTAGCAAACACTAAAATATTTATTAAAATTGAATTGAATTAATGGAAAGCTGAATCTTTATAGTGTTCAAGTCCATTGTGTCTTTCTTGCCATTTCTGGCCTGTGATGTAGTTTTAGTTACCCTGGAGAAATTCTCCTCATGCCTCCGCTCTCTCTGTTGGTGAAGATTATACCTGCTGCTACTTTATTCTGGAAACTGCATAACCCTATGCCTTCTTTCTGTGCTGAGTGACCCTTCTGGCAGACCCTGTGGCTCTGACCCTTTAAATGGTAGAAGTATCCTGGCGCTTTTACTCGGTGGTGGATCGTGATATTTAGAAATCCCTTCCTCAAGCACCTTTGATTCTCCAGGGATGCCCATAATAAATATTTGCATTATTAACAGAGTTATAAGCACAGTATAAAAATGAATACACAAGGAAGTCACCACTTGGCTTTTGATTATGTCTATCCAAATGAAAAATGAATGAGTATGCAATTAATAATAAATGTCCTTGTGTTCTTGTTTTAATTTTAACTCATCAGAGGATGTTAAAATTAGAGTGGAGCCAACATTTGATTTGCTGTTTTATTAAAGGCAGAGTGTGGCCCTCATGGCAATCAATTCATGCAACTTCCTGAAACAATATTCTAATATCTATTTTGCTATGTATTAGCTATTGACTACATTGTACATGCTATGTCCTTTCTATTAACGTCAGCATTTTCACTTATAAATGGGTACAATAATAACGGGTATGACATCGTTTTCTTTATGGTATTGAATTACATAGTTCTCCTGATGTAAAGTAACTATTAAAAACATATTATGGTGGCAATTATATTTGAACTTTACCCATTGTGAGTTGTGAGTTAGGCAGTCTATGTTTAGGCTTTTTAAATTTTTTTTTTTTATTTAACCAATGAAGCAATATTTTCCTTTCACAGAATTGAAGTAATCCATCAAGGAACACTTAGTTATTCTAAATTCCACTATATATATACATATATATATGTATACATATATAGATACAGGTACGTATATAGAGAGATAGATACATAAGTATACATTTTTTTTCAGTTTAGAAGAATGTATCAAGAAAAATCTCTTTCTAGAGAATTGGGAAGTATTATTAGTGAGTTGCTAATGATGCTAATGGTTAATACAAGAGCAGGATTTTACAAGTCCTCCCTCTTTGGCTTACCTTTCATCCCTTGACTGGCAAGACCACAGCTTTATTTTTTATCAGGAAAATTTTTTCCGAGGCCTGTCTGGACTTTTATGTATTAGCAGTTCGGTGATTGGGTTTTGCTCATGCAATGCTAGAGTTCTCTGTCCTTCAGTTTGAGGCCATCCTTGGAAATGTGATCTTTTCTAAAAGATCATGTCAAAGCCAGCATCTCATGAGGATCAAGAACTTTTTGTCCATTCCTTATAAGGGCGTAAACATTTTTCTCATTGAACTGAGCCAGGTAGGATAGAAATTGCACTAGCTTGCATAAGTATTTAAAATTATTAACACTGTTCAATGAGGTTCCCCGGGGATGAGGTTTGATGAACAGGATACAGGCCCTTCCTGCTCAAAATTTGTAACTGCTCATAAGAGAACTTACCTCCTAAACTGGAAGGAGCTTTGACAGGGACTATTAAGACAACATAATTGCACCTCTGACATTTTCTTTTCTCCTCTGTCCTTAGTGTCCAGACTATCGTTCATGGGACTGTGAAACTCTTAAGGGCAAGGTAATTAATACCTTCCTCACTGCTATACCTTTAGCATCTCTATCTTTTAGCGTTTGTGATCCAGCAGTGCCTAGGCCCCAAATGATGCTTTGACACTTGATGAATGGATGAACACTTGCCTCTGTTGCTGCTTCGAAATTAGTTTTACACTCTCTGCCTTTTCTCGTGATATTCCACATGGGAACTTGGGAAAGAGGAATCAGTGGCAGAAGAATGCTGTTCTTGCCTCTCATGACCCCACATTCAGTTCAAGAATTATACATACTCGTAGACATTCTGTTCTGGATATGTCTAAATGTGTAGAAGAGCAGCACCCCCACCTCACTCACAATACTGTGGGGCTGGGGAGGTGTGAAAATGCCATTCTAGCACTTTGTGTTTATTGGAGGATGGTGTGGTGATGAGATTTAGATATCTTTCATACCTGAAGTGAGGGGCTGAAATACTCTGGATAGAATGGGTAGCTTCAGTCCCATAGAAAATTCAGTCACTGTGGCAATTAATATTTCCAAGTGCAAAAATATCCTATGGTGGGAGATATTTCTTACTTCCTTTAAATGGGAACTAGTAAAGGGCTCCATTTGTGGAATTAAGGTGTGTATCTTGTTGAGAAAGTTCTGGGTTTTTTTCTCCCCTCCTCTTATAAATGGTCTCTAAGCCAGTTTTCTTTTTTCTTCTGGAGGATAGTGTTAATGTCAGGGCATGTGGAGGGGAGTAGATGAGATAAGTCAAGTCTCTTGCCGCCTTCTGCCCAAATGCAAAGAAAGCCCCTCATCCAGAACAGGAAGCTGCTTTTACTTGGTTTAGACAGCACAGTTTCGGGAGGAATACATTCAGTTCTTTCTCTACCTGTGAAATCTTTTATCATCTTATTAGAAGCTATTGGATCATTTCTAAGATGGAAATCAAAATGTTACAGATATTTTCTCAAAAGAGTCACAAGGTCACAGTCCTCAAGCAAACAAATCTCACCATTAAAGTTAGGTGGCCAGCATCTGTTAAGAATCATTAATTTAAATGTTTTTGATCTTAGTGCCAAAGAACTGGATCCTCTGAAGATTGGAAAAACCAGAAGAAAGAAAGAAAAAGAGGGAAGACAATAGAGAGAAAAGGCATAACAGGGATTGGGGGAGAGAAAGAAAGAAAAAGAAAGAACAAAAAAGGGAAGGAGAGAAGGAAGGAAGAACAGAAGGAAGGGATAAAGAAACGAAAAAGAAAGAAGAAGGGGAAGAAGAGACAGGCTATAAACTGTGAGAGGCTTTATGAAGAGAAGCACCAGGAAAGATCATGCTAGCTTGCCTCCAATTAGTGTGAAAAAGAAATTGATGAAGTGAACATTTCCCCCCTTTTGTAAAAAGAAGGCACTATCATTTGAAATTGGAACTGTTTACAAGACAAACTAAGTTAGACATGAACAAGACTATCAGTGTTCCAACACCTAGTCTTACACCTTATTGTGTATCCACTTAAGAAAAACTGGCTCCAATTAGAGATCTCCTGTCGAGCATCTTATTTATCAGCTTCCAGAACAGCTGTGAGCCGTTCGGGATGCCACCAATTTTTCCTCATTATACTCTCCTTAGAATTACAGATGTGGCGGGCTTATCCCTAGGGAGCCATATTCTAGTAAACACATCCTTCTGTGTTTCAGGGGCGTCTCTGAAATAAGCCTGTGAACACAGGCCGACATGGTCAGTTGAAGTTGGCTTAAGAGACTTAAGGGTGCAAACACCCCTCTGTAATTTCTTGGGAAAGAAAAGCCGGATAATGAAAGGGATTTAGGATGCGTAGGGAAAGGGAGGGAGCTGGTTAAAATAACACATTTTATTTTTAATCAGCTTTACTAAACATGTTGTACCGGGAATTTGTGACTGAGAAGCCACTGCTGGAAGCACACACTTTATCGTCACAAGTTTATTTAATCAGAGGTTTAGGAAAGACGCTGAGGTAAGTAAGAGAGAATGAAGGAATTAACATATTTCAACTAATGTACAGATTTTGCTTTGATAGTGCAAACAACGGTATTTACAAATCCTGGAAGGTGAGTTCTTTGCACTCCTGGAGATGACTTAGTAGAAAATGCACAATGTATTTATCAAGCAGCCTCAAAACCTTATTTTCTCTTCTCTTCCCACCAGGACTTGCTCTCAAGAGTAAATCATTCTAAGTATTAGTGAGCACAGTCATGCTTATAGTTATATAGAGAAAAGAAATCTGTAATGTTGGCAGACAGCGGGGTATCTGGAGAAAAGGAACATTCTACCCAGGATGTAAGAATCAATTATAGAATTTATTGAGAAGGAAAAGTGTGGAGATGCTACATGTTGACCACTAATCCATTCACATCGCACTGTCGCTGCATTCCTGGGCAGTCCTTCTCACCATGATTTGTCTGGGTCTTGTGTTCTTCTGCGGCCAATGGGAAGTCTCTGATAAAATAGAGATCTGATAAGTACTTGCACATTTGTGTCTTCCTTCTCCTGGTGCTCTCAGGAATCCTGCAACTACCTTGTAAAGAATCCCAGGCCAAGCCAAGCATGGTGGCTCACCACTGTAATCCTAGAATTCTGGGAGGCTGAGACTGGTGGATCGCCTGAGCTCAGGAGTTGGAGACCAGCCTGAGCAAGAGCACGACTTTGTCTCTACCCCAAATAGAAAAGTTAGCTGACCATTGTGGTGGGAGCCTTATAGTCCTAGTTACTCGGGAGGCTGAGGCAAGAGGATTGCTTGAACCCAGGTGTTTGAGGTTGCTGTGAGCTAGGCTGATGTCAGGGCACTGTACCCAGGATGATAGAGACTTTGTCTTAAAAAAAAAAAAATCTCAGGCCAACCTGCAGATAATTGCTGACCCATCAGGAATTAACAGATACTAACGGAGCCAGCCCAGAAAAAAAAAAAAGCAATCATCCAGCAGATTCTCAGAAATCTTAGCTAAGTGAATAATTGTTGTCTTAAACCACTAGATCTTGGGTTATTATTATAAATAGCAAAAGCTAACTAATACAGAAAGCCAGATAATGCAGGGGATTAGGATGTTTATTAGAATCATATATTTATATTTGGAATCTGTCATTTACCAGACACTGTACAAAATACTGGAAAGCAAGACAATCTTCCTTCCTTCAGTTTGTTCTGGAAGACAGTGTTACCAGCAGTTATACTAAAGGGTTATGAATATTATAAAAAGAAGAGACTAGAGTGCACAGGTATGGGCACTCAACTCCAGCCTAGGAATGTGGAGAAAGCCTCAAAGGCAGAGCTTAGTGATGGGTTGATGTTATTTAAGTGAAAGGGAGCAGAGGTTAAGAGGTGCAGAGTGGGGATTGCATTGGGTTCTGACAGTGAATAGCACACACACAGCCTGGAGGTGAGAATGAGGATTGTCTGCTGGAAGAAATAGAGGATTTCAGAACCAAGTCTAGAACTAGCTTTTTATTGCCACACTTTCATGACCTCCCTCCAAGACTCACTTTAGGAACTTTCTGCTCCATTTTTCAAGGTCTGGAAAACTTGCTGACGTTTTTCTTGTAGTATATGAAGGTAATGCCAGCAAGATTGTGAGGGACATGCAATCAAGTGAATGCAGCTTATTGTGTTGGGAGGCTTGTAATACCAGTTTGTGTAAGTAGCAAGTCCTGGGGTATCACATATCCATGTCTGGGTGTCCTTGCCAGAGGAGATGGTAAAGGGGCAAAAAGAGCACTATGTCAGGTCTGTGCTCCCTGACGTCTCTATCATGAATAAGCACTGAAGTGCTAGTAACCAAATTACCCTGAGTATCTCACAGCATTATTTTAAGGATAAAGGAATATTATTAGGGCATAAATCATTTTAAAGTCTCAAATGCAAGGTGATATAACTATAATTTAGTTGGATCTCATAGAGACTCATTATAATAATACTAACATGATAGACCAAACACATTTTATTAATAGATTTAATAGATTTTTACAATGGAAACAGGGTAATAATGAAAGGGTTTCATAATGGTGTCTGGATTAAAAAAACCTCAGCTTCCCACCACTATTATACCACCATTTTGGACTTTTGTTAACTAGTATAATTTGTGTGTCTTTCAATTTCCAGGTCCCTATTGTACATTTTTCAATATTCTCATTTATTTGCAAAAGGTACCTCTCAGGACAAGTTTTTCTTTCATTTTGAATATTTAACACTCACATTCACTTAAATGAAACCTGTGGATTTATCTGGAACAATGACTGGCACATACTAAAAAACTGATTTCTTATCCAATGTTCTAATTCTGTATAGGCAGTCAAACTGCAATTTGATATATTTTTCTAGGTTTAGAGGGAGAAATTTCTCCCATACAGAGTAAAAATAATAATGATATTCGTAATATTTCTAATACTACTTTAGTGCTTTGAGGGTTATAAGAAAGAGTATTCTGCTTACATTTGCACACAATTCACAGTACTCCTGTGGGGTGAGCAGCACATCATTTAATATACATGTTTTTCATATGAGGAGAAAAACATTGAGAAGATAGCATTATATGGTTAAATAGTTTGGACAATTCAGAATCCAAAGTCAAATATAGTTCTGTAATCTTGGACAGTTAGCCTTAAGCATCTCTGATGCAGGAGTTGCATTTTACAGGTAAATATTCAAGGAGCAGAGCGCTCCGGTCCCACTTCCTCATGCCCCATTACTCTATAAAAGCGTCTTTGGTATAAAAACAAACCTCCTGCCTTTAATACTCTACTAGCAGATCAGAAATGTGTAATCATTAGTAGCAATTTGGATACTTTAAAGTAATAATTCTCAACTGGGGATAATTTGCACACGCACACGCACACACACACCCTCCTCACTCCCGGGAACATTTGGCAATGTTTGGTGACATTTCTGAATGTCACAGCAGTATGTAGGAGGGAAAGTGTTCTACTGAGCTCTAGTTAGTAGAGATCAGAGATGCTGCTACGTGTCCTAGAAGGTACAGAATACCCCCCACAACAAAGAATTATCTAACCAATAATACTAACAATGCTGAAGTCTAGAAACCTTTAGGAAATTTTAAAAGTGGCATTTATTACACTATCTAATTACAAAGCTATTCATATTCATTGTAGAATATTTGAGGGAAAAAATAAAAGCACAAAGCAGGAAACAAAAACCATTTATAATCCTACATCCAGAGATAACCTTTGTTAATACCTTTTTAAATCTTACCACCCCCTTTCATATTTAATGATATGTTTTTTAAAAGGGATTGTTACATACATATTTGATAACCTCTTTTTCAACTTGCTTCTTTACTATACCTTAACTGCCATTCAGTATTATGAAATAGTTTCTGAAAATACCTTTGGAGTATGACATTCTGCTTTATTTGAATTTTTACAAATAATTAGCCCATCTATCATGGTTGTAATTTTATTATTTACAAATAAATAATGTGATGAAGATTTTTGAGGTTATATTATTTACAGCACCAAAAATTATTTTTAGGATAAAATTCAATGGTTAAAGTGTAGGCAGTGTTTTCTTTCTTCATTCATGATTTGAATTTTCACATGGTAAGCTAAGAATGTGTTTAAGAAATTCTGTGTTGCAATGAAAGAAATAACCTGAGGCTGAGTAAAGAAAAGAAGTTTTTTGGCTTCTGACTCTGCAGACTGTACGTGAAGCATAGCACCAACATCTGCTTATCCTCAGGACCTCAGGCTGCTTTCACTCATGGTAGAAGGTGAAGGGAAGTTGGCATGTGCAGAGAGCATGAGGCAAGAGAGGAAGCAAGGGTCAGGGGAGGGGCCAGGCACGTTTCAACAATTAGGTCTCTCAGGAACTAATAAGAGTTAGAACAGCACCAAGCTCTTCATGAGGGATCTGCCCCATGATGCAAACACCTCCCATTAGTTCCCATTTCCAACAGTGGAGTCAAATTTTAATATGAGATCTGGAGGGGACAAACATCCAAGTGATAGCATCAGGATTTCTTTTCTTTTTTTATATTAAATCATAGCTGTGTACATTGATACAGTCATGGATTACAGTGTGCTGTTTTTATATACAATCTGAAATATTTTCATCAAACTGGTTAACATAGCCTTCATGTCATTTTCTTAGCTATTATGTTAAGACATTTATATACTACATTTAGAAAGATTCACACATACCCTTATAAGATGAACAGCACCCACCAATCATCCTCCCTCCACCTATCCTCCCCCATCCCCTCCCTCTCCTCTTTTCCCATATTCTTGGGCTATAATTGGGTTATAATTTATAGCTATGAAAGCTATAAATTAGTTTCATAGTAGGGCTGAGTACATTTGGTACTTTTTCTTTCATTCTTGAGATACTTAGCTAAGAAGAATATTTTCCAGCTCCATCCCTGTAAACATGAAGGAGGTAAAGTCTCCATCCTTCTTTAGGGCTGCATAGTATTCCGTGGTGTACATATACCACAATTTATTGAACCATTTGTGGGTTGATGGGCACTTGGGCTTTTTACAAGACCTAGCAATTATGAATTGGGCTGCAATAAACATTCTTGGGCAAATATCTTTGTTATAATGTGATTTTTGGTCTTCTGGATACATACCTAGTAGAGGAATTGTAGGATCAAATGGCAGGTCTATTTTTAGTTCTCTAAGTGTTCTCCAGATGTCTTTCCAAAAGGAACGTATTAGTTTGCAATCCTACCAGCAGTGTAGAAGTGTTCCTTTTTCTCCACATCCATGCCAGCATCTAGCTCTTGTTTCTCAGCTCTTTCCCAATCATTCTAAAGTGATCATTCTAAGTGTGTCTTAAAGTAAAAACATAATCCTTGA
>CAUYTI010117500.1:0-14385 GCA_963575145.1 Galago senegalensis | reverse complement strand
TGGCATTACAGCTCACAGCAACCTCCAACTCCTGGGCTCAAGCGAGTCTCTTGCCTCCGCCTCCCAAGTAGCTGGGACCACAGGCACCCGCCACAACACCCGGCTATTTTTTGGTTGCAGCCGTCATTGTTGTTTGGTGGGTCCGGGCTGGGGATTCAAACCCGCCACCTTAGGTGTACGTGGCTGGCGCCTTAGCCAGTTGAGCTATAGGCGCCGAGCCTGAGAAGGTATCATTTAAATGGAGACCTAAAGTTGGTGGGAGAAATCATGTATAAAGCCCCACAGCATGAAAAGACTCCTTTAGTTTTGGGGGTGGGGAGTTAGTGTTTTTTTTTTGAGACATAGTCTATGTCATCCTCAATAGAGTGCTGTACCATCATAGCTCACAGCAACCTCACACTCTTGGGCTTAAGCGATTCTCTTGCCTCAGCCTCCCAAGTAGCTGGGACTACAGGCGCCCACCAAACACCTGGCTACTTTTTTTTTTTTTTTTTTGCAGTTTTTGGCCAGGGCTGGGTTTGAACCCACCACCTCTGGCATATGGGGCTGGTGCCCTACTCCTTTGAACCACAGGCACCACCCACATCCAGCTATTTTTTGCTGCATTGCTGTTTAGCTGGCCAGGACCAGGTTGGAACTTACCAGACTCAGTATGTGGCTGGCGCAGAGCCAAGGGTCCTTTAGTTTTTTGGTTTATTTATTTATTTATTTATTTGCAGGAGCTGGGTTTGAACCCTCTACCTCTGGCATATGGCACTGGCGCCCTACTCCTTGGATCCACCAGCCCCACCCCAAGAGTCTTTCAGTTCTAATAAATTCAAGGTGACTAGTGTGGCTGGGGTTTAGTTAGAGAAAGCAAGCATGTCAGGAGATAGGACTGCAGAAGGCAAGTGGCTACATCATGTAGACTCTATGGGCCACAGAAGCCAGAATTTTGTTCTACTAAGTATATAAGGAACTTCTAATGACTTTAAACTGAACAGTGAAATAATCTGATTTAAAAAATATATAGAGAAAGACAGTAAGAGAAGTAGAGACCAAATCATTCATTTATTCAACAAACACTAGAAAGTTTATGGAGTAATCATTACTGTGGCAGGCACTATTATAGATAACAGGGATACAGTTAAAAGGAGTACAGACAGTATTAGCAAGAAGAGAACAAGTGATCCCAGGGTGGGCAAGGGACTTGAAGAGAAACTTCTCTGAAGAAGACAGGCGCATGGCCTACAGACACATGAAAAAATGTTCATCATCCTTAATCATTAGAGAAGTGCAAATCAAAACCACTTTGAGATGGTTTAACTCCAGTAAGATTAGCCCACATCACAAAATCCCCAAACCAGAGATGCTGGTGTGGATGTGGAGAAAAGGGAATACTTCTACATTGCTGGTGGGAATGCAAACTAATATGTTCCTTTTGGAAAGAAGTTTGGAGAACACTTAGAAATCTAAAAATAGACCTGCCATTCGGTCCTACAATTCCTTTACTAGGTATATGTCCAGAAGACCAAAAATCACATTATAACAAAGATATATGTACCAGAATGTTTACTGCAGCCCAATTCATAATTATTAAGTCATGGAAGAAGCCCAAGTGCCCATCGACCCATGAATGGATCAATAAATTGTGGTATATGTACACCATGGAATATTATGAAGCCTTAAAGAAAGATGGAGACTTTACCTCCTTCATGTTTACCTGATCTAGCTGGAACATATTCTTCTTAGCAAAGTATCTCAAGAATGGAAGAAAATTATAGCCCAAGAAGAAGGAGAAAAGGGAGGTGGAGAGGGGAGGGAGGAGGAGGGGGGGAGGGAGGGTAATTGGTGGGACCACACCTAGTGCATCTTACAAGGGTACATGTGAAATTTACTAGGTGTAGAATATAAATGTCTTAACACAATAACTAAGAAAATGCCATGAAGACTATGTTAACCAGTTGATGAAAACATTTCAAATTGTATATAAAACCAGCACATTGTACCCCATGATTGCATTAATGTACACAGCTATGATTTAATTTTAAAAAATGGAGTACAGACAAGGTCCTTTCCTCTGGAGTATACTTTAGAGTGAAAAACACACACTAACACTACACACTGCACAGCTACACACTGCGTACCACATTAATAATTTCTCCCATTCTACTGGGCATTTCCCATCAGTATAAAAATTCTACTATCTCTCATCTTTAAATAAACATCAAATAAAAATCCATCCTTTGACGTTACATTACCCTCTAACGACATCCCATTTTTCTACTCCCTAATGCAGAAAGCCTTCTTTAAAACATTCCGTGGTAGCATCACCTCCAGTTCTCACCTCCATCCACTGCAGTCAAGTTCTCCTCCTTTACCCGACCAATGCTAAAGCTGTCCCTGTCATCGTCACCACACTACCATTTTGAAGTCGAATGCTCACTTCTCTCTTCTCATCTCTTTTGACCTTTGAGGAATATTCACTCTGTTAACTAGTCCCTTTTCTTGAAACACTCTTCAGGTTTCCTATGTTGCTAACTTCTCCTCAGCCTAATTAAAAGGGGATACAGCATAGTGATTAAGGGCCTGGCTTTCTACAGCTAGCTCTCAAGACAAGTTGTACTTAAGGCATAGAGGACAGAATTGGGAGAGGCTGGAAAACTAATCAGTATTTCAAGTGAGAAATGATGATGGTTTAAACTAGAGTATAAACACTGCTGATAAAAAGAAAGACACGGATTTAGCCCTATTTTAGAAGTAGAACCAATAGCAGTATAGGATGGATTGGATCTAGAGGGTAAGAGACAAGAAGAGTCCATTGAGAAACTGGTAGAATTCTGGAGCTATTCAACAAAGTCTTAGGAAAAAAAGGTCAGCGTAGAATGAAGTTTGTGACCCAATATGAAGCTAAACTTAGGGTGGCGCCTGTGGCTCAAAGGAGTAGGACGGGGGCCCATAAACCAGAGGTGGTGGGTTCAAACCCAGTCCCGGCTCAAAAACTGAAAAAACAAAACAAAACAAGCTAAACTTAGAAATAATCTCTAATCTCATGTGATGCTTTTCCATTTGAATTAATACCTGGAAAAGGCTATGTGATTGACCCAAAGTCACACAGACAATTGGCGGTAGAGCTGGAAACACTCAGGATACAGTTCTCTGAGAAGCCTGCTAAGGAGCCACGGATCAGGATCAGGCAAGTGACCATTACTCACAAACTGGCTCAGCCTCTATTATTTTAGTTCTCTTCCTTCCCTGACCGTACAATAAAAAATATTTTAATAAAATGTGGGGGGTTACTGAATGTAGTTAAGCAAGTTATGAACTGCATATTTATACTTTCTTTTTAAAAGCGAGGGAAGGCTGACAGAATGTAAAAATCAGTCTTAGCCCTGAGAGTAAAATCTATTGTAAGCATCAATTAATAACATTTACTCATGTATACTACTTGTAAAAATTAAAGTACACACGAAATTTCCTCTCAAGTAGTTTTATTCTAATTCTCAGGATAACACACATGAAAATAATTCATTACAACAGGAGAGATGTCATGGGGTAGTACTAAAGGAACTGCCAAATGACTTGCAGAAACAATACTGTTTTTAAGAAAACTACTCTGGAGTAGGCCTTAACAGATGGTGAGGTTTAAGCTAAGCTTTGAAGGATGACAAGTAAGATTTTAAAAAGCAAAAAAGCATATGTCTTGAGGTGTTCTAAAAAAAGGTAAATAAAGATTAAATTAAACAAACTTATAGTGTTCACCATGGTACTAGACTTGGAGCTGGTAGTAGGCAGTGGAGAGAATCAGCTATGGTTTGGGTGGGCAGAGATACTCTCTTTGGTATGACATTTGAGCCTCAGTGATACAGAGGAAAAAGGAATATGGTGATGGAAGGACAGGAGAATATTCTAGGCAGAGAGAACTGGTGCAAATAACCACTACATTACCTGCCTGTATATTAGGTTCCATAGATCTAATAGACAGAAATCCCGTTCAATGGTAACAGAATGGGATACAAGTTGTTAAACTTGAATTCAAACAATGCCACGAATTTTCTGAGTTCAGCTTCTCCATCAGTAATAACTAATGCACAGAAGGGCATGTATGATAATGTACACAGAAGTGTTTTAGAAACAGAAAAGATATCAGTTACAAAAAACAGGAAAGAAAATTATAAAGTTAAAATGGAAAGTTATAAAGTTTTAACGGAAAGTTACAAAGTTATTGCTGATGTGGCATGACCCACGATGCTTTTTACCGTTACACTTTCTCTTACTGCAGCTTCCAATGTATCTGCTTTGCTGTCTTGCCAGAGTGTAAGCTCTGGCAGGTAGTAAACATCTTAAATACAGCACCTGGCACGGGTTTTTAGTAAGTATTAACTAAATTGACATATCAAGTTCATATATCATTTTATGAGCTTTGAAGATTTGTATTTGTCTGTTTCTATGAGTGTTCAAAATTCCATCTACTTGCAAAGGATTTAAGGAAGTTTATGATATCATGAAAACTTAATGGAAACAAGCATAAATTTTAAAGAGAATAGAAGTAATAGGCAAGTAATTGTGTTAATTACTACTGTTGGCCTTTGGCTGTTACTCCTGGCAGCCAAAGGAAAGAAATTGGCTGGACGGCATTTACAGCGATGGACCACGGAGTGAGGCACGTACACTCACCTGCAGAGCCCTACTTTTTCCTGGGCGGAAACTCACAGGGGACATCGATCGCACCGGCTTTCTCAAGTCAACAACAGCCTACACGTAATAGCCACGGAAACAGATGCACACATCAATATGACCCTTCATAAAGTCTGAGAAAATCTGGGGAAAGGCTTTGAGAAAACCTGAAGGGCTGCTCAAGTTATTTACTCGGTTCTGCAGCCAAGAGCAAGGACCTCTCTTACGATGGAACCACTCACAATGGAATCCTCAGTTTCTCCCTAGGGCCCACTAGCAATTACAAAACAGAACCTGGGTCACTGCATCGCCGCAGTAAGCGGTCAGCAATGGCCCAGCTGCTCGCTGACAGTCCTGGATTCAGGCGGGGCCCGTGCCCCGCACCGGGGGTAGTGTCTGGCCTTCAGATGGAGGGTCTCAGGGCAGGCGGCCGCTATGGGTAGGAAGCGTCCGGTGTGAGGGTGGATGGGACTGGGAGGCAGGGAAGGTGCAACTCAGGGTTGCCGCGTTGCACAACTCCAGGGGTCACCACGGCAGACCTTTCCTAACCACGGAAACCTCTCCTGCCCCCAAGCACAGAGAAGCGACAGAAACAGCTGACGCCTGGGAAATCCTGTTTTATGTAGGTCTCCAGGGCCAAACCCAGTGCGTGGGAATAACGTGCTACCATCCCACTCCTCTCTCAGACCCCGGAGCTCACCCACCTGCAACTGCAGTCTCCGCAGTCTCCACCCAGTCTCCCGGCCGCCAGAGAACTGGTTGCGATTGGCTTGCACCGCTGTCCGGTTAACTCTTCCCCAAGTGTGAGTGGCGTAACTGCCGGCCTCTCTGCCTCGGTCCCTCCCTGCGCTTGCCTCCGAAGGCACGTCCCACGTGACGTCACACCATGCAGCAGAGCGCAGAGGCTGGTGTCTGCGGCCACCCGGACAGCTTCCTCCCACAGGCGGGGACTGAGCGGGGGGCGGGGCAGTGAGCGCAGTCAGGGCAACGTGCCCGCCTGTCGTAGGGAGAGGCCCCGCCCCCTGCGTCGGCGGGGCTAGAAAGGGTCAGAAGGCCCTCCCTCCTGCGTCTGCGCCGTTTGTGCCAGGAGGCCCCGCCCCCTGCGCACAGACGCCGGAAAGACGGGGGCGGGGCTACGCTAACGTCCGCGCCATCAGGCCGAGGTGGCGGAGGTGGCGGAGGTGGCGGTTCCCTGTGTATGGTTTTCCCAGCCAAGCGGGTCTGCTTGGTGCCATCCATGGAGGGCGTGCGCTGGGCCTTTTCCTGCGGCACTTGGCTGCCGAGCCGAGCCGAATGGCTTCTGGCAGTGCGATCGATCCAGCCCGAGGAGAAGGAACGCATTGGCCAGTTCGTCTTTGCCCGGGACGCTAAGGCAGCCATGGTACTTCTGGTCTTTTGGTATTTAGAGCCGGAGGAGGACGAATCCTGGGGGAGGTGGGCCGGGCTGTGGAGACCTCCCGCCCGGGCGTCCAGCGCTCCTGCACCCCTGGGGGGGCCTCCCGGGGCCGGGGTGGTCGGCGCGGCAGCGTGTCTGGCCTGCGCACGGCCTGGTCTGCACGGTCTTTGTAACCTCCTTGGAGGCCTTGCTGGCTGTGAAAATTAGCTCTTTGCCCAGTGCAACTGAAAATAGAGACCCTCCAAAAAACAATAAGTATAGGGAAGGCTAATGCAATAACTTTCTTTTTTTCTGTAATGAATGTTTTTATTTTTAAATGTTAAATTCTGTTTTTTTCTTTGCTTGAGTTCATCATCCATGCTAGTATACCTATTAAATACTCTACCACCGCCCAATGGTGCCCTACACGTGGTAGGCCCCAGAAAATATTGACATGACTTAGTTTATGGCCTTGCACACCCTTTGGGACTGGAGGAGGCCTGAGCCAGCTGCCTTTTACCAGAGAAAAGAAAGCCCAAACCAGATACAGGCCCAGGCATATTTTCCCGACTAGGTGCCTTAGGAAACAGTATTTTAAGTAGATTTATTTGTTTACGTATTTTTAAATACGTACGCTACTATATAGTAGAATTTGAAACAACCTGCAATACCCGTCTCTTCAGATACACCCAGTTCTTGGAAGTGTACCATATTGAAGCACTTTTCTGGTTGATATGTGAGGTAGTTGATTATTTTTTGAAAGCATATTGGTGAATATTTTTTACTCTTTTTGTAAGTTGTAAGAAATTGTAAAATGAAGTTAATTCCAAAGGCTTGGAGTTTTTTATTTTAAGTGCTAGACTTGAAGGAAGGTGAAACCTTGAAAGGTATTTTTTGAAAATCCTTTGTTGTCGTACACCCTGGGGGTTTTTCTGTTTTTAGTAATTTCTGTCTTAATAATTAATGGAGGTAGGAGAGACTGAAGAAAAGTCATGGCTTGCTAATTGCTGAAGCTGAGCCGTGCGGGTATAGGATCTAGAAATACATAGATGAGCAGAAGTAGGAATAATAGGGCTATTTACAGGGGAGTTTTATAAAAGCGAATCTGGAGCCAGTCTAAAGTGCCCAATAATTGGGGAATAGTCAGTATGTCTTTTGTACCTTAATGCTATAAAATATGGTTAAAAGTGCACAGACAAATTCCAGTAAGTACAGACATGAAGTAATTCTCCCTAAGTAGAAATTAAAAACCTTGTATGCAGTAGAATACTCTGTATGACCTCATATGTGTTCATGTAGCGAGTTAGCAAAGACACATGCAAATGTGTCTACATTTAAATACTTAGAGGAAAGACTGAGAAGATATCTGCTGTTAACATTGTTACTGTTTAAAGAAAGGGAATTGCTAAGCTGGACTTTAACCTATTTAATCAATCATTGCTTTCATCTTAATATAGCAGGTTTAATACTTAGGAACTTCGCAGACTTTTTAAAATGAACATTTTAGAAATGATGAAAATATTTATGCTTTGTGTATTAGAGGCAGAATACCTGTCTCTTTAGTTGACATCAATCCATAACAAATGTTCTGTGTACTTAACAGGCTGGTCGTCTGATGATAAGGAAATTAGTTGCAGAGAAATTGCATATCCCTTGGAATAATATCCGTTTGCAAAGAACTGCAAAAGGAAAACCAGTTCTTGCAAAGGACTCGTTGAATCCTTATCCCAATTTCAACTTTAACATCTCACATCAAGGGGACTATGCGGTGCTTGCAGCTGAGCCTGAGCTGCAAGTTGGAGTTGACATAATGAAGACTAGTTTTCCAGGTAAGGCTGCACTTCTGTGTAGAGAAATTGTGTCTTGCTGTTTCAGTTCTTAGCTTCAGGCCAGGAGATGTTTTATAGACATTTGTTTAGGGAAAATATGCTCCACACTCAATGGTAGTATATAATGGTAATCTATCTGAGAGAACTTATCTATGAAAAGGATATGTTTCCTTGAATATTCAAAGACTTGTGGATAAGTATTAGATTCTCCATATCTGGGAATCCATAATAATACTTCTGGTGGAGGTAAGGTAAAACATAAAGGTTTTTTTTAAATTATGCTTCGGCTTGTTTCACTTAAGCTTTCCCCACAATTAGTAAGTTGGTTTGTTTAACAAAAGAATTCTGGTGGTAACATACTACAGTTTAGTTCTTAGGTAGAAATAACATGTGCATTTGACCCTTGAACCACATGTGCTTAACTGTGCAGTCTACTTAAACAAGGTTTGTTCCAGTCAATACAGTTGGCCCTCCGTATCTGCAGATTCTGCACCGGCAACCAAACGTGCCTGGAAATTATAGTATTTGTGGGATGTGAAGACCGAGGATATGGAAGGCCACCTTTTCAGATCTGCTGATTCTATGGGGGGAATGAGGGACTACTTGAAACTTGAGCATGACTTGATAGTGGGCCTGATCTTAGTAGTTTAGAATCCAAGGGAGGTGGATTCTAGAGCCAACCTTCCATGGATAGCAAGGGTTGAGTATATTTGTGCTATGTCTAACTACAGCTCTTTTTAGCACATTTATATAAGTAAAAGTGACAAGCAAATATTATTAAAATATCTAAGTGACTTGTATATTGTCTTATGTATTTGTACTGGTGGCTATAGGAACCATTAACATTTATAATAGGGTTGGTATATCTAGGCAATTTTAATACCTACTAAAAAGAGGTTTGCTTAATTTACCTATACTCATCATCATCACTAACAGTGAACGATTACTGTGTGCCACACCATTTAACAAAGTATTTTTCCTATATTCTCTGATTTAATTTTTTCTACCATCCTATGATGAATACAGGTATACTTGAATTTTTATCAGAAGATAGCAGGTTAAGAAGAAAGCTATTAATAAGAGAGCTCACGTCTTCCTAATTTCATAGTACAACTATCTAATCTCCACACTGCCTCCACCACAGGGTGTTCGAATATGTGGCTCTCACAATGGAAGACTTAAAATTTTATCCCTCATCCCCCAGAGTTATATGTGTATGGATTTCTACACATATAACTCTTGTTTAGTGGATGCCTCTCATGCTGACTTTCTTTTAAAAGGGAAGCTTTCTGAACCTGCAAACTAAGGTGGGTCCTTCTGTTGTAGGCTCTCATAAAAGACATTGTTATTCCAGTAGTGTCTGTCAGTTTGTGGTTACTCTCAGGACGTAATTGATTTTCTTTCCCCTGATGGATGTGAGAGCAGGAACCATGTTAGCTGCATCAGAGTTTGATCAGCGTCACAACTATTAACACTTCTCGGTGTATCAACAGGGCCAGTAAATATTTGTCAGATGAGTAAACACTGCTGCAGTGCAGGCTTCCGAGTACGGCTGTGACCCCTCTTTCTCCACCTTGCCTTCTCACCAGCTACTCATTCTCTGACCTGGTTATAACTTTTCAAGTTTGCTTAGAACAAGACACCAGTGTTCTGGAAGCATTGTAACAAGTTCTTGATCTGACTGATAATAAACTTCAAGGCTTTTTTTTTTTAACCTCTTGAGATTGTTTGCTGCATTTTGGATGTGCACATACGCATTTTTCTAAGGAGAGGATCTGGATTCAGCAGGGTCATGAAAAGCTTGTTCTAAAAGATCTCTGCTACAGAATATTCAGAGTGAGCGTGGGAATTTTCCTATGTTTCTATAGCTTTCTGTTACGTTTATGTGAACTTTTTAAAATCAGAAGTTTGTGGAAAGGCCATTATTTCTTAGAATGCCGTCTGCAAGAACTGTACTATAATGATTGGCCCAGGGAGTTGATAACCTGCTTGGAGATGATGCCTGCAAGAAACAGATTTGATTACCAGTTGACTTGGTGGGCAGGGTTGGCTTATGGTCAGTATCAGATGGACAAGTAATTATTAATGAAAGCTTTTAATGTATGATAGGAAGGTAACTGAGCAAAAATTGAATATTGAGTTTCCTTTTATGTCTTATTAGAATTTTCCCGCCCAGCTTTTTTGATTGATCTTACTTTGACTAATCACAATGTTTAAGCCTTTTCTTTGATTGTTTCATAGCTAAAAAGCTGTTCTGTCTAGTAACATACAGAGATGAGATATTTTCCAGTGGTCCCTGATGTTGTTACCATGCCACTAATTTCTGAAGTATAAATGAGCACAGCAAAATTTCTTAGTGTGTCTGGGGAATAGACGATGGTCTGTTTTATCGGAGATTCATTTGACTTACTCTGCTGATCAGAATAAGTGAGGAAGTTGAGCAAGGGGTGTTCCTCAGAGGCTTGCTAAATGATAATAGACAAAACTTAGGATAGCAACAAGGGAGGTCAACTGTAACGTATTTTAGGCACTGTTACTAGACTGTCAGCTTCCAAAAAGGAACTGGTCTTTGGGGGCATCATGGCATATTGAAAAAGTCAACTGTGTTGCTCCCATCGTGTGAGAACTTGAGGAGTCTTATTCCTTCTTGCTGTGTTACCCATTTCTAAGTGCAGCTCATGTCCCTCTCTCCGGTTCTCCATTGCTGCTGTGTCAGGGGAGAACAGTGGATGCACCTGGGAAGGTCTGGGTTCTTCCTTCCAGGTGTGTGCACACTAACAAGGAGATTACCGCAACCACCACTTTATTTTCTACTTAATGAAGATGACAACAGAGGAGACTTACTCAAAAATAACTAACACATCACCAACACTCAATAAATATTTGTTCAGTGACCAGGCAGAGAAGAGGATTTATAAGCTGCTGGGGACCCAGTACAGCTACTCTGCAGGGCAGCACATTCCTGTGGGAGAATGACGTTTCCTGGTCATCATCATTTACTGTTCCCAACTGGGAAATTTCCATTGGTCTTTCCTTCATTTTTAAAATTTTATCTACCATTAAAGGTGTTTACAGTTGTAAGTATAAAGGAAGGATAGTTTTATGAATTGTTCACTTTTTTACCATATTTACAAAATAAGATAGGCAAAATACAGTATAAAAATTATGACTTAAAAAAAGACCAAACTTTTTTCCATGTGGTTTACATTTTTAAATGAACTTTTTTGGATGTTAATTGTCAGGACAAAATAACTCTTAAGAATATTTTGGGATATAATACAAATTTTAATTAATTTTGGTAATTTGAAAGGATTGTATTATGGAATTGCTTTCTAGAATAGCCATTATCTAGTGAGTATAAATATAAGTAAGTTCAGTGAAGTATAAATCAAGTGTTGGTATCCTGTAATAATCAGGAAGGCAGTGCAGCCTGTGTCTTTCTCCTCCATGCCATCTCCCTTCACTATTTTAATAGTTTCCTAAATGACTCCACCATTTCACTTTGCCCTTCCTCAGTTTTCTGTCCATACAGAGTAGAGTGGTCTTTTGAAATGTTTAGAGCCTTTTTCTTAAAACTCTTCAGTTGGTTCTCATTGCACGTAGAACAAAACCCTTAAGAAGACCTTGTTGTCTTACCCTAGTTACCTAACTCTCCATTCACACCTCCCTTACCTGTAGCTATTCTCTTTGCTGGTGTTTTCTTCCCACACTGGTCTTCTGTTGCATTGAATGTAGTGAACTTTCTGTTCAGGGTCATTGCAGAAAGAGCTGATCCTTGTGCCTGTTTTCTCCTCTTTTCTTAACTTCCTGAGACTTTTCCAGGATGAGAAGGAGCCAGTACTTCCTCAGAAAGGACTTTCCCCGACCACCTGATCTGTTTTTCCTTCCTGGCCCTTATTTGTATTATAATTTAATTATTTGATTATGTATTATTCCCCTCATTAGGGGAGTTTAAGAGTCACACTTGTGTCATTGTTGTCACAGTATACTTAATACCTAGTGGAGGGTCTAGTGCATAAATATTTATCGAGTGTACGGATGATAGAAAGGAATTTAGGGAGCTCTACCTTGAATTCCTCCAGTTTGTTGAAATCACTGCAAACTATGTTCGTATCAGATTCTAGGTGGGGTATAAACTGTTTGCTCTTGTCGGTGAGGTGGGATTTTCAGTGTAATAGTTCTTCCTTTGTGTATTTTTCCTTCCTCGCTCATCCAGTTACCCTCCTCGCTTTCTCTCTTTGCCATTTCCATCCCCCTCCGTCTGTTTTCAACTGCGTTGCTGCTACAAGTCTATCTATCACACTATCATTTTTACTTAGGCCGATCTACATTCATCTAAATCTGCCTTTTGTAGGATATAAAGCAATTTTTTTTTAAATTTAAGGTTGGATATTTAGAGCTTGTAAGTTGCTTTAAAAAGTTACATTACTTTGAATTCTTTACTAGAAAACCAAGTATTTGTCTTTAAGGCGTTTTCCCCCTTCCCAGTTACATGTGGGTCTTTTCCATTATTTATGGAACTAGGGTTTATTGAGGAACGCCTTTGATGTGGCACTGTGTTAAATGCCTTAAGTTTATTGTCTTATTTCATCATCTTAAGCCTCGGGTGTAAGTACTATTGTTATGTTATATAAGGTTAAGACACTTGCCCACAGTGACTTGGCGAGAAAGTAGAAGCCCACGTGTCTAATTGCTCACACTCCATGGTGCGTAGCCTTCCATTTAAGAATTTGCAGTCATGAAATTACAGAAGAACTAATGTCTAAGAATGTAAAAAATATAAGAAGGGCTTTGTTTTACCCTTTTTAAAAACTTGTATTAGGCATTGTAAACAAAAGTTTATGGTATTAGTAAAAGAATAGACAACTGGGAGAGTTAAGAGAAAGAGCCCAGGGTATGTACATAATAATTCAGTGGGTAAAAGATGAGTTTGCTCACTAACTTGTGCTGGTATAGTGGATAAGCCAGCTGGATAGAAAATGTACTGCAGACACAAAGGTATTGCAGACAAAGATTACTGCAGACACAAAAGTACTGCAGACACAAAAGTACTGCAGACACAAATTACTACAGACACAAAATTACTGCAGACACAAATGTACAGCAGACACAAAGGTACTGCAGACACAAATTACTACAGACACAAAAGTACTGCAGACACAAAATTACTGCAGACACAAAGGTATTGCAGACACAGATTACTGCAGACACAAAAGTACTGCAGACACAAAAGTAACAGTGAGGTGCGCATCAGGTTTGCAAAAAATTAAAGAAAATACCTGGTGCTGGTGAGGATGTTGAAAAATAACAATCATACATAGAAGAAATATAAGTTAGCTGTTGGCTTTTTTGGAAAATAATGTTAAAATTGAATATACATGTACCTTTGATAGAGCAATTTTGTTTATGATATTCTGTACAAAAGATATAAATATACTAGTGAATATTCTGTAATGATGTTTTGTTCCAGAACAAAGCCTAATACTGTTAACAGAAATTGGTTAAATAAATTGCAGTCCATGCATTTAGCTGTAATGAATGAGTTAATTGTATGTTAACCTAAAGGGACTTAAATATGTATTGTTAATTAAGAAAATCACATTGCAGAAAGTAAATACAGCAGGATGCTTATTTTAAAAGAAATGCCCCTCGATTCCTTTAAAAGCAAGCTAGCTGTACAAAACCATTTTTTTCGGTTTTCTTTTTTTTTTTTATTTCTTATAGCATAAAAACCATTTTTTTAAACTTAGAAAGTTAGAAGAGGAAGTACTAAAGGCCAAAAGACTTAGAAGGATTGTTTTCTCTGAGATGAAAATTCTCCATGGATCTTTTTTTACCCCCTTAAATTTGGGGAGATAATTGGTCTCATTACCAAATTGAAGTAAAAAAATACAACCCTCCACCCTACAAAAATTCTTTCTTTTCCCTAAAAGTCAGTAGTAAAAGTAGAAGGTATATAGGAAACTTTTTTTGTACAGAAATTGAATTGGTGATATAGGACAAACTTGAGAACCATTTCTAGAAAGAAGAGGAAATTATATAAAGAGGACTGAAATAGATACTTGGTTTATGAAAATACTTATTGTTGAAGACAGATTAAATGCATAAGACAAAAATAAACTATTTCTTAGGAGACTGGAGAAGGTTTGGGAGTAGAAGATTGATTTCAGCTTAACAAAGAACAAAAAGTTCTGGAGATGGATAGTGGTGATGGCTGTACAACAGTGTAAATGTCTGTACATTTAAAAATGAGTAGAATTGGCTCGGCGCCTATAGCTCAAGCGGCTAAGGCGCCAGCCACATACACCTAAGGTTGCAGGTTTGAATCCCCAGCCCGGGCCTGCCAAACAATGACAGCTGCAACCAAAAAATAGCCGGGTGTTGTGGCGGGCGCCTGTGGTCCCGGCTACTTGGGAGGCTGAGGCAGGAGACTCGCTTGAGCCCAGGAGTTGGAGGTTGCTGTGAGCTGTAATGCCATGGCACTCTACCCAGGGGGACAGCTTGAGGCTCTGTCTCAAAAATAAA
>CAUYTI010117496.1:0-38263 GCA_963575145.1 Galago senegalensis | reverse complement strand
TGCCGTGGCATTACAGCTCACAGCAACCTCCAACTCCTGGGCTCAAGCGAGTCTCTTGCCTCCACCTCCCAAGTAGCTGGGACCACAGGCGCCCGCCACAACGCCCGGCTATTTTTTTTTTTTTTGGTTGCAGCCGTCATTGTTGTTTGGAGGGTCCAGGCTGGGGTTTCGAACCCGCCACCTTAGGTGTACATGGCTAGCGCCTTAGCCAGTTGAACTATAGGCGCCGAGCCGATATTGAGCATTTTTATGTACCTTTTGGGTATTGTATATCTTTTTTAGAGAAATATCTATTCAAGCACTTTGCCCATTTTAAAACTGTCTTAGGCCAGGCATAGTAGCTCACTCCTATAATCCTAGCACTTGGGAGGCTGAGGCAAGTGGATTGCCTGAGCTCATGGGTTCCAGACCAGCCTGAGCCAGAGCAAGACCTTGTCTTTAAACTATAGTCGGGTGTTGTGGTGGGTGCCTGTAGTCCCAGCTGTTCCAGAGGCTAAGGGAAGAGAATCCCTTGACCCCAAGAGTTCGAGGTTGCTGTGAGCTATGATGCCATGGCATTCTACCATGAGGGCAAAGGTGACAAAGTGAGACTCTGTCTCAGAAAGGAAAAAAAAACTGTCTTAGCTGGGCTCAGTGGCTCATGCCTGTAATTCTAGCATCCTGGGAGGCTGAAGCAGGTGGGTTGCTTGAGCTCATGAGTTGGAGACCAGCCTGAAAAAGAATGCCACCCCATCTCTACTAAAAATAGAAAAATTGGCTCAGTGCCTGTAGTTCAAGTAGCTAAGGCGCCAGCCACATACACCAGAGCTGGCGGGTTCAAATCCAGCCTGGGCCTGCCAAATGACGACAACTATAACCAAAAAAAAAAAAAAATAGCTGGGCATTGTAAGAGGCGCCTGTAGTCCCAGCTACTTGAGAGGCTGAGGCAAGAGAATCACTTAAGCCCAGGAGTTGGAGGTTGCTGTGAGCTGTGACACCATGGCACTCTACCCAGGGTAACAGCTTGAGGCTCTGTCTTAAAAAATTAAAAATAAATAGGGCAGCACCTGTGGCTCAAAGCAGTAGGGCACTGGCCCCATATGTCAGAGATGGTAGGTTTAAACCCAGCCCCGGCCAAAAACTGCAAAAATAAAATAAAATAAATAAAAATAAAAACAGAAAAATTAGCCCCAGGCATTGTGGCACCAGCCTATATAGTTCTAGTTACTCAAGAGGCAGAGACATGAGAATCAATTGAACCCAGGAATTTGAGGTTGCTGCGAACTAGGCTGATGCCATGGCACACTCTCAAAAACAAAACAAAACAAAAATTGGATTGTCTTTTGGTTGTTGATTTGTAGGAATTTTTAATAGTATATTCTGGATACAAGTCCTTATGTACATATAATTTGCAAATATTTTCTCCCATTCTCTGGGTTTTCATTTCTCTTAATAGTATCTCTTGATGCATAAGAGTTTTTGATTTTTATGAAGTCTAGTTTATCTATTTTTTCTTTCATTGCTTGTGCTTTTGGCGTCATTTCTTTAAAAACTAATGCCAAATCTGAGGTCATGGAGATTTACCACCATGTGTTCATGTAAGTTTTATGCTTTTAGCTCTTACTGTTATGTCTTTTATCCATTTTGCATTAGTTTTTGCATACATATAGTGCAAGGAAGTGTTCCAACTTCATTCTTCTGCATGTGGATGTCCAGTTTTCCCAACATAATTTGCTGCAAAGACTCTTCTTTTCCTTTGAAAATCAACTGGCCATGGACATACAGGTTCATTTCTGGGCTCTCAATACTATTTCACTTATCTACATGTCTATCCTATGCCAGTACCAACCTGTTTTGATTACTGTAGCTTTGCAGTAAGTTTTGAAATCAGGAAGGGTGAGTCCTCTAACTTAGGTCTTTATCAAGACTGGCTATTCACAGTCCCTTATATTCCATATAAATTTTAGGATCGTCTTATCTATTTCTGCAAATAGGGCTGTGGGATTTTGATAGGGATTGCTTTGTATCTGTAGATTGTTTTGTATAGTATTGCCATCTTAATGTGAAGTTCTTAAACCCATAAACCCAGGATGCCTTAGGAGGATGCCATAGTAAGGTTGAGAAACACTGATTTAGATCGTTTAGATTTTCTTTCAGCAATGTTTCCATTGCATACATCTCGCATCTCCTTGGTAAAATTTATTCCTAAATATTCTTTTCTTTTTAAATTAATAAACCTTATTTAGGGATGGGGAGTAGTTTTAGGCTTACAGAAAAATTGAGCAGGAAGTACAGAATTCCCATACACCTCTTATTTTATTTGATTTTATTATTCTATTATACACGGAATTGTTTTCCTAATTTTCTTTTCAGATTGTTCTTGCTAGGGGAGTGTAGAAATACAACTGATTTTTGTGTGTAGATTTTGTACCCATAGCTCACTTGTTACTTACTTTTGACCCTTGCTTCTCATCCACACACCTTCTCCGTGCCCATTTAATTGTGAAAGAAATCAAGTCCCTGGGACTTACCCGAAGGCCTCTCAAGGCTGCACCTGGGACGCGGTTGGCACTTACTTTTCTCTATTCAGAGTTCCACCTCACTCCCCTCACTGAACCCGGACTTTTCAGTAAAATGTGCAAGCACAGATTTCAGCCAGTTCCCTCTACAAAGCCCCTACCCACCCCTTCCGACTCTCGACCCCTGCCCCTTCACTTGACCTTATGTGACTATTATCAGGAGCCCAGCCTGGACTCCATCTAGACGTTGGCCCTCCGTGGGAAATTAAACCTCCAACCCGCCCCTGGTTTCCCACCTGGAGCAATCATTGCTGAAGGTGTGCCCAGCCCCCACCCCAGGCGACCCGCTGTCCTCGAGACCCCCTCTGTAGTTTGCTGGGGTACAGTAGGTCGCTCTGATACCCCAGCACCAGTGAACCGCTGTCTCAGGCCTCACAAAGCTCTGCACACCATGCCCTGGCAAGGTCAAGCGTTTTGCCTGCAACTCGGTCTGTCAGGAAGACAGGCAAATTCAGCATGCAAACCAGGATTATTTTAGCGAGCTGGCGGCCCCCGCTTGGAATCTGGTTTCTAAGCTCACAAAAGGCAGTACTAATGGTGGAACTCGCGTGTCCAGACGCTGAGACTCTGTGGACAGAGGGTGGGAAAGCGGCATCGCGTTGAGTGGGGGAGGGGAGAAGCCCGGGGGAGGAACCCGGCGCCCGGCGCCCCGCCCGGTTGCCTAGGTGACGGGGCGGGGGAGTTGTGCGGAGGGGGAGTGGGGGCGGAGTTGATGTAAGCATCTCGGATCTTAATCTCGTCTAGTGGCACCTACTTCTGCAGTGCTCGCGCGCGGGCGCACACACACACACACGGGGAACAGGCTGGAGCCCCAACCCCAGGGGGTCTTTACTCTTCTTTTATTCTTGTTAACCTGTTCCGTGGCTCCGCTAGTGGAGAGACTGGAAAATGGTTTGCGAAGTCACCTGGCTACTGGTTTTCAAACAGGTTTGGAGCAACAGATCCCTGTTTCGAAGGAATTCTAGCCCAGAATCCCAGTGTACAAAACGGACACGCAGTGAGCTGGTCACCCCGCTCCACCTTTCCAGAAAGTGACAAACTCTGATCTGGGCCCAAACTCTCCTTGTGGAGTTGGAAAATGTTCGGTCCAAAGACAGCCCTGATGTGCTGAAAGACACTCAGCAAATAAGTTCTTGGCAGAACCAGAATCGGGAAAGGCCTCCCAGTGACCATCGCAGAGCAAGCAGAATGCCTGAGATGGCCAGGAAGGGAACTGGGGCACCGGGTATTTTAGGAACCTAGAATTTCCAGACCTGCTGGGAAAACACAACGGCCTCATTTAACAGAAATGGAAACTGAGGTCCAGAAAGGGAGTAGTGCCCTGTTAGCAGAGTGATCCTCAGCGGGAGTAATATTCCCTTAGAATGAAGATGAATTCGAGCATTTGGCCAGCCCAAGCAGTAAATCTTTGATCAAACTCCGAAGTGCCAGATGGCGCAGGGGGAGGAGCAGGGGCCTGGGAGTCTCATCCCCCTCAGTTACTCACAAGCCCCATGACCTTGGGAGATTTATTTTAAAGAGTCAAAGGGATCATCCCCTGGTTTGTAAGAGGTCCAGAAAAGTAATAGGATTAAATGGTGCTTCGGAGTGTTTTATATTGTTTCTAAATGTCAGGGCCTCCTTCGGGAGAAGGGGAGTAAGCAAGCTGTTCTTTAAAGACTGAATTTGACAGTGGGTTTTCAAAATGCCCTTTATTTTTCTTTTCCATTTTTCATGGCTAATTATAAAGTAACACATGGCCATTCCAGAAAATGTGTAAAGTACAGAAAATGAAAGTGGAAAAAAGCAGAAAATAAAATCACCCATAAACACATCACCCAGACTCAACTATTGTTATACATTCCTGTTTATTTCCTTTCAGTATTTTTTAAAAAACATTTTTCCCTTGTACAGAGTATATTGTATTGCAACTAAAAAAAACTTAATGGTTACTACTTAATATAGAATATTATTAGAATATTAAAGCTAAAGATCTGTTTCATCACCCTGGACTCTTTGGTGCATATCCTTCTAGACCATTTAATTTTTTTCACTTATTTAGATTCATTTTTCATTTCTTTGTGCCCATTTCATTTATATATACCCACAGGAAATAAATAGCATAATGATAAATAAATGTTCTTTTTTTTGTATCTGTGTTTCACACAATGGCATAATGTGTATTGTGTGCAATTTGCCTTTTTTTACTCATGTATTTTGACACCTATGTGACTCCATCTTATGTACAAACCACTTTATCCATTTTGTTCTCGGTGAATATATACATTAGCTCCGATTTTTGCTACTATGATAAATACAATAATGAATAACCTCTCCATGTCTGTCCCTCTGCCTATGACCTAATGTTTCTCTGGTAGATTGTGGAAGTAGAATTACTAGAAACACATATTTTCACTTTTAATCCGCATTAATCTGCTAAACGGTTCTCCAAAGCGACCACATATGAGTGTCTCTTTTAGCTTACTCTTCACTTGATTATAAAACTTGATTTTCCAAATTGTACATTTTTTATAATCTACTGCGTAGAAATAATTTCTCATGTTACACTATGATTTTTCCGATTTTTAATATGATTCAACATATTCTCATGTTTTGGGGGGATTTAATAAAGTAATTTGTAGGCTTGCTTTGTATAATTTAGGCATCTGTCTTTCTTTCTATATGTGTTACAGATAATTTTCCCAGTCTGCTGATTATCTCTTAGCTTTGCCTGTGATGTCTTTTGACATGCAGAATTTTGAATACTTAATATAGCAAAATTTTTATATTTTTCATTAGAGCTTTTTGCTTTTTTTGAAACAGAGTATTGCTCTGTCACCCTGGCTAGAGTGCTATAGCATCATCATAGCTCATTGTAACCTCAAACTGCTGATCTCAAGCAATCTCTCTGCCTCAGCCTCCCAAGTAGCTGGTACTACAGGGACACGCTGCCATGCCCAGCTAATTCATCTAATTTTCGTTGAGACAGGGTCTCTCACTCTTGCTCAGGCTACTCTCCAACTCATGGCCTCAAACAATTCTCCTATCTCAGCCTCCCAAAGTATTGGGTTATAGGCATGAGGCACTATGCCCAGCATGATTTTTTACTCTTTTGGTCTAAAACTTTTGATCTGTGTTTTTCACTAATAATTTTATTTATTTATCTAGCTTTTTTTTTTGAGATAGAGCCTCAAGCTGTCCCCCTGGGTAGAGTGCCATGGCATCACAGCTCACAGTAACCTCCAACTCCTGGAGTGATTCTCCCACCTCCACTTTCCAAGTAGCTGGGACTACAGGCATCCACCACGATGCCTGGCTATTTTTTGGTTGCAGCCATTGTTGCTTGGTTGGCTGGAGCTGGATTCCAACTCACCAACTCTGGTGTATGTGGCTAGTGCCTAGTGCTGAGCCTATCTAGCTTGTTATAACATTAAAACCTTGAATCCAGGGTGGCACCTGTGACTCAGGGGGTAGGGAGCTGGCCCCATATATTGAGGGTGGCAGGTTCAAACTCCCCCCCGGCCAAATTGCAACAAAGAAATAGCCAAGTGTTGTGCCAGGTGCCTATAGTCTCAGCTACTTGGGAGGCTGAGGCAAGAGAATCACCTAAGCCCAGGAGTTGGAGGTTGCTGTGAGCTGTGACGCCATACCCTCTACTGAGGGCGATAAAATGAGACTCTGTCTCTACAAAAACAAAAAAAACAAAACCTTGAATCCATCTGGATTTCATTTTTGTGCATATATGTGATAAAAATCTAATTTTGTTGTTTTGCAAGTGGATAGTCAGTTGTTCCCATGCCAATTATTGAATAGTTTGTCTTTTTTCCATGGGTTTGGCTACCAACCCTATCATATACCAAATCCCATATATCTATGAATCTCCCTGACCATTTAATCTTTTCCATTTATCTCTGTTCCTATTTTAGGCAAATACTACACTATTTTGATTACTATAGTTTCTTGATATATTTTGACCACCAATGGACAAATTGCCTACCTTTTTCTGTTTCATTGCCTTGGTTCTTCCTGTACATTTACTCTTCCATATGAATCCTTTTATTAAGTTCCATGAAAAGTCTTTCAAGTAATTTGATTGTAATTACGTTGAATTTGAAAAATGTATCTCAAATATACTGTCTTTCTATCTGAAGGAATTTGACCTACCGATTTAAAACCACTTTAATATGTGTTTTGTCGGTTCAGCACCTGTAGCTCAGCCACATACGCTGGAGCTGATGGGTTCCAATCCAGCCCAGGCCTGCCAAACAACAATGACAACTACAACCAAAAAATAGCTGGGCATTGTGGCAGGTGCATGTAGTCCCAGTTATTTGGGAGGCTGAGCCAGGAGAATAGCTTAAGCCCAAGAGTTTGAGGTTGCTGTGAGCTGTGATGCTATGGCACTCTACCAAGGGCGACAACTTGAGATTCTGCCTCAGGAAAAAAAATGTGTTTTGTCAAGTTCTGAAGTCATCTTTATAAAGATCTTCTCTTTTTGTTTGTTTGTTTGTTTGTTTGTTTTGAGAGAGAGTCTCAGTCGCCCTCAGTAGCATGCGATGGCATCATAGCTAGCAGCAACCTTAAACTCTTGGGCTCAAATGATCCTCTTGCCTCAGCCTCCCAAGTAGCTGGGACTACAGGTACCCACCGCAACATGAGGTTAGTTTTTCTATTTCTAGAGATAGGGCCTCACTTTGCTCAAGCTGGTCTTGAATTCCTGAGTTCAAGCAATCCATCTGCGTTGGTTTCCCAGAGTGCTGGGATTATAGGCATGAGCCACCGTACCGGCAAGATCTTGTCTTTTGTTAAGATCATTCCTAGAGGCCTGATAGTTTTTTTTGTTTGTTTTTTAGAGATAGAGTCTCACTTTATTGCTCTCAGTAGAGTGTGTGGCATCACAGCTCACAGCAACCTCCAGCTCCTGGGCTTGGGCGATTCTCTTGCCTCAGTGTCCCGAGTAGCTGGGACTACAGGTGCCTGACACTATGCCTGGCTATTTTTTTTTTTTTTTTTTTTTTGCAGTATGGCCAGGGCTGGGTTTGAATCTGCCACCCTCAGTATATGGGTCCAGAGCCCTACCCACTGAGCCACAGGCACCGCCCAAGACCTGATAGTTTTTTGGGTTTTTTTTTGAGACAGGGTCTCAAGCTGTTGCCCCAGGGTCACAGCTCACAGCAACCTCTAACTCTTGGGCTTAAGTGATTCCCTTGCCTCAACCTCTCAAGTAGCTAGGACTACAGATGCCTGCCATACAACACTTGGCTATTTTTTGGTTGTAGTTGTCATTGTTGTTTGGCAGGCCCAAGCTGGATTCAAACCCGCCGGCTCTGGTGTATGTGGCTGGCTCTCTAGCTGCTGAGCTACAGGTGCTGAGTCTGTTTCTATTTTTTTTTTTTTACTAGTACATTTTCTTATTGTTTATACTTGTATGTGGGAAAGCTATTAATTTGGGTAAGTCAGTCCTACTAATTCTAACAATTTGTTCTCTGGTTCTGTTGGATCTTCTAGGTAAGAAAATCAAATCTCATCTGTATATAATTAATGTTTTGTTCTCTTCCCTTCTCATATTCGTATCTTACATTTTGGATGGAGTCTTATTACAAGAGGTTAAAGAAGGGTGAAAGTGGGTATTCTAATTTTGCTCCTGACGTTAACGGGAATATATCCATGATGGACCTCATTAGTTGAAGTAGGCTTATGTTGTAAACAAACAACTCCAAACCCTTAATGGCTGAACAGAGTGGCCCCTACTTGCCCAAAGTGGAATATGAATGCTACACATGAAGCAATTGTCCTTCTAGTGACTGAGGAGGAATCCAGAATCATTCTATTTTGTGGTGGTGCTACATTCAACTCATGACCTCCAAACTTCCTGCAGAAGAGAAAGAGAATATGGGGAAGAAACAGCAGATCTTTAACCATCTGGGCTTGGGAATGATTTTCACTCACATTTCTAGAATAGTTATGTGGCCCTACATATATGTAAAGGGTGTAGAAAATATAGCTCCTGATAAGCTAGCCATTTTCTAGAAACGGTGCATAATATTGTCTCGGATTTTTTCAGAACTTTATTTATTTATTTGTTTACTATTTTGCAGCTTTTGGCTGGTGCCAGGTTTGAACCCACCACCGTCAGTATATGGGGCTGGTGCTCTACTCCTTTGAGCCACAGGCATGACCCTCTTTCAGAACTTTAAAATCTCTTCCGAATCAGTAGTTTGTAGTTTGACCTTTTTTTTTTTTTCAGTTTTTTTTTTGGTGAATCCGCCACCTCTGGCATATGGGGCCGGTGCCCTACTCCTTTGAAAACATTAGTCTATTTCTTTGTCTTTTCAAAAAATCACTTTAGAATTTATTAACTTTTCTCCTATTTTATTGTTTTTTATTTCAATCTTTACTACTTCTCTTTACTTTATCCATATGTTGCCTTTTCCCCCCACTGTTTGTTGAAAGCTGTACTGGGTTGAATAGCGTCCCATCAGAATTGTTATTTACCCAGAACCTGTAAATGTGACCTTATTTGGAAATAGGATCTTTGCAGATAAAAATCGAGTTAAGATGTGCTCATACTGGATTGGGATGGGCCCGAAATTCAGTATGACTGGTGCCCTTAAAAGAAAAGAAAAATTCGGGGCTCAGTGCCCCAGCGGCTAGGGTGCCAGCCACATACACCGGAGCTGGCAGGTTCAAATCCAGCCCGGGTCTGCCAAACAACAATGACAACTACCACCAAAAAATAGCCAGGCGTTGTGTCAGGTGCCTGTTGTCCCAGCTACTTGGGAGGCTGAGGCAAGGGAATTACTTAAGCCCAGGAGTTTGAGGTTGCTGTGAGTTGTGATGCTACAGCACTCTACCAAGGGCAACATAGTGAGATTCTGTCTCAAAAAAAAAGGGGGGGGGGGCTCAGCGCCTGTGGCTCAAGTGGCTAAGGTGCCAGCCACATACACCTGAGCTGGCGGGTTCAAATCCAGTCTGGGCCTGCCAAACAACAATGATGGGCATTGTGGCGGGCACTTATGGTCCCAGCTACTTGGGAGGCTGAGGCAGGAGACTCGCTTGAGCCCAGGAGTTGGAGGTTGCTATGAGCTGTGATGCCATGGCACTCTACCCAGCAGGATAGCTTGAGGCTCCGTCTCAAAAAAAAAAAAAACTTTGGTGGGCAGCACCTGTGGCTCAAGGAGTAGGGCGCTGGCCCCATATGCTGGAGGTGGTGAGTTCAAACCCAGCCCTGGCCAAAAACTGCAACAAAAACAAAAACAAACAAACAAAAATCTTTGGGTGGTACCTGTGGCTCAAAAGGGTTGGGCACCAGCCCCATATGCTGGAGGTGGTGAGTTCAAAGCCAGCCCTGGCCAAAAACTGCAACAAAAACAAAAACAAACAAACAAAAATCTTTGGGTAGTACCTGTGGCTCAAAAGGGTTGGGCACCAGCCCCATATGCTGGAGGTGGTGGGTTCAAACCCAGCCCCAGCCAAAAACAAACAAACAAACAAACAAACAAGAAAAGAAAGAAGAAAAATTCGGACCCAGAGACAGATACACAAGGAGAATGCCACGTGATAAATGAAGCAGAAATTGGAGTGAGACATTTACAAACCAAAGAACACCCAGGATTGCTGGCAATCACTAGAAGCCAGAAAGAGGCAAGGAAGTATTCTCTTCACCCTTCAGAGAGCCTATTCTCTTTCTAACCCCTTAATTTCAGCCTTTAGCCTCCAAAACTATGAGACAATACATTTATTGTTTTAAGTCACATGGTTTGTGTTAATTTGTTACAGCAGCCCTAGGAAACTGATACAAAAGCTATTTCAACCATTATTAGTCTTTCTTGTTTTATGATATGTGCATGTGAGTTTATATATTTCCCTGCAATTACTTTGACCACATCCTAAAGTAGTAATTCATTCTATTCTAATTTTATTGCATTTTTTCTTCAATCCATCATTTATTTATTTGAGACAGAGCCTCAAGCTATCGCCCCGGGTAGAGTGCGTGGTGTCACAGCTCACAGCAGCTTCCAACCTCCAATCACCACTTAAGCGATTCTCTTGCCTCAGCCTCCTGAGTAACTGGGACTACAGGTGCCTGCCACAATGCCCAGCTATTTTTTGGTTGTAGTTGTCATTGTTTGGCAGGCCTGGGCTGGATTTGAACCTGCCAGCTCTGGTGTATGTGGCTGGCACCTTAGCCACTTGAGCTACAGGTGCCACCTCAACCCATTATTTCAGCTGGCTGTAGTTTGTGATATATCTGAGCAGTTTGTCCTGATAGGGGTAGTCCACCTTCCAGATTAGAGACCTTTAACCAAAAACCTACATCTTTCCCCATTCCTCTGCCACAGTGTCTATGTATACTCTGCTATGGTCTCTGCTGCCTGAAGATTGTATTTTATATGAAAGAGAAATAAATCTCTATTGTTTAAGTGTTAAGCTACTGACATTGAAAAGTTTGTTACTGCTATTAATGTGACTTAAACTGATAACATTTTGCTCTTCAGAAATTTTATACCTTTATATTTTCTTGTCTTCTTGATTCATCAGTATTATCTGAGAAATGTGTTTATTAGTTTGTTTCTTTGAGACAGAGTTTCACTTTCGTCACCCTCGTCCTTGGTAGAATGCTATGGTGTCATAGCTCACAGCAACCCCAAACTCGGGCTCAAGCAATCCTCTTGCCTCAGCCTCCCTAGCAGCTGGGAGGCACTACAGGTGCTCACCACAACACCAAGCTATTTTTAGAGATGGGGGTCTTGCTCTTGTTCAGGGTGGTCTTGAACTCCTGAGCTCAAGCAATCCACCCACCTTGGCCTCCCAAAATGCTAAAATTATATTTGTGAGCTACTAGACTCAGGGGAAATTTATCATTTTAGCCATTTTGAAAATTTTCAGTTCTGGGTGGCTCCTGTGGCTCAGCAAGTGAGGCACTGGCCCCATATAGTGAGGGCAGCCGGTCTGAACCTGGCCCTAGCAAAACTGCAACAACAAAAAATAGCTGGGTGTTGTGGCAAGAGCCTGTAGTCTCGGCTACTCGGGAGGCTGAGGCAAGAGCTGGAGGTTGCTATGACCTGTGACACCACAGCACTCTACCGAGGGCAACAAAGTGAGAATCTCTCTCTAAAAAAAAAAAATTTTTTTTTCAGTTCTGGCTAGATGTGGTTGCTTGTTGTGCCCGAAAATTAATTCTCCCAAATAGCCCCAACAGATGAATCCAAGACACACTCCGATGTAAAAGGCATGAGGTGAGCTTTTATTCAGACCTGGGTCTGGTCTCTCCTGGCATGCAAGCCAAGGAAGAGCCTCGGACCTGGGGTGGAGGAAGTTTTTATGGGGTACAGAAAGCAAGAGGGGTAGGGTCGGATACGAGTACACTTTTGATTAGTGGTTGGTGATTTCATTAGTAAAGGAGGATTTGGATTGGTACAGGTGAGGGGTGGGGGAAGGCAGCAGGGAGTGGCTTTGCAGGTTTTACTGGCAGAAGTTGGGGTGGAATGGCTAGGAATGGAGTTTATGCAGTAAACAGCTAGGAGTGGGGCTTGTGTAGTAAACAGCAAAATGGAGTTAATCTAGCCCTCTCATGCTCACACCTGATAATCCTAACACTCTGGGAGGCCCAGATGTGTGGATAGCCTGAGCTCAGGAGTTCGAGACTAGCCTGAGCAGCAGTGAGACCCTATCTTTACTAAAAACAGAAAAACTAGCTGGACACTGTGCTGGGTGCCTATAGTCTCAGCTACTCTGAGGCTGAGACATGAGGATTGCTTGAGCCCAGGAGTTTAAAGTTACTGTGAACTATGACATTATGGCACTCTACCCAGGGGACAGAGTGAGAGTCTATCTCAAAAAAAAAAAATTCAGTTCTGTGGCATTGAGTAAATTCACATTGTTGTGCAACCACCATCACCATCCATCTCCAGGTTTTCATCTTCTCAAATGGAAACTCTGTTCTCATTTAATGCTAACTCTTCATTCTCCCCTCTCCAACCTCTAGCAGACTGTCTTTGTAATTTGACTATTCTATTAAATAAATACATCACATAAGTGGAATCATACATTATTTAGCGTTTGCGACTGCCGATTTTACTTAGCAAAATGTCTTCAAGGTTTATCTAGGTTGTAGCATTTGTCAGAGGTTTCTTTTTTTGGCTAAATAACATTCCATTGTAACATTTCTTTAAAATAACAGCTTCGTTAAGATACAATCATATATCTTTTATAATCCGTAAAATTCAACCTCTTAAAGTATACAACTGAGTGTTTTTGTATATTCACAGAATTGCCCTACCATTACCATTATCTAATTTCAGAACATTTTCATCACCCCAACAAAAACCTCAGCCGTCAGCCGTAGTCATTCCCCATTCTTTCCTCTCTCTAGCCCTGGCAGTCATTAATCTACCTTCTCTCTCTTCTGGACATTCTATTTTTTGTTATTATTCTTTTTTTATTTTTATTTTTGGGGGGCAGAGTTTTACTCTGTTGCCCTCACAATAAAGTGCTCTGGCATCACAGTTCATAGCAACCTCAAACTCTTGGTCTCAAGTGATCCTTTTGCCTCAGCCTCCCAGGTAGCTGGGACTATAGGTGCCTGCCACAATATTCAGGTATTTTCAGAGACAGGGTCTTGGTCTTGTTCTTGCTTAGGCTGGTCTTGGACTCTTGTGCTCAGGCAATTCACTGGCCTTGACCTCTCAGAGTGCTACGATTACAGGAGTGGGCCACTATACCAGCCACTGCACCCTTCCCTTTTCTGGACATTTTATATAAATCAGATCCTACAGAGTCAGCATGCTGGCAGACACCTGCAGTTCTGATTATTCAGGAGGCTAAAGCAGAAAGATTGCTTGAGCCCAGGGTTGTTTTTTTTTTTTTTTTTGAGACAGAGCCTCAAGCTGTCCCCCTGGGTAGAGTGCTGTGGCATCGTAGCTCACAGCAACCTTCAATTCCTGGGCTCAAGTGAGTCTCCTGCCTCAGCCTCCCAAGTAGCTAGGACCACAGGTGCCTGCCACAACACCCAGCTATTTTTTGGTTGCAGCCATCATTGTTGTTTGGCAGGCCCAGGCTAGATTCAAACCCGCCACCTTAGGTGTATGTGGCTGGCGCCTTAGCCACTTGAGCCATAGGTGCCAAGTCAAGCCTAGGGGTTTGAGTCTATAGTATGCTATGATCAGGCCTGTGAATAGCCACAGCATGACAACCCGGGCTACATGGTGAGATCCCATCTCTCGGATAGATAGATAGACAGATAAATAGGATCATATAATACACAGCCTGTTGTGTCTGATTTCCTTCATGTATCATAATGTTTTTAAAGTTTCCTTATGTTGTAGCATGTATTGATACTTCATCCTTTTCTCTTCCCCCCACCCCAAGAGAGTCTCACTATGTTTAGGGTAACCAGACGTCCTGCTTTTGGCGGGACAGTCCCACTTTTTAACAATTTGTCCTGCTTCCCACGGCATTTTAAAAATGTCCCGAGTTTTGGAAAGAATGCAGGAACTGGAGGGAGAACAGGAAGGGAATATACAGTTTTCGGTTGCCATGTGGCTATTTCGCCAGAATATGAGTTTTATATTATTTTTGTTAATTTTATAATGTTAAACTGTAATAATAACAAATAATTGTTGAGAAGTGATTATTGAGAACTGCTTATCAAAGTTTGCATTGTTGTCAGGCCCTGCCCCCCTGCCCCGCCCCCTGCCGCCCACCGTGTTGTCCCGCTTTACAAATGTTAAAATCTGGTCACTCAACTGGGCATCTGTTTAGGAAGATCTTGGTCTCTGGTGAATTTGTCCAGCAGCTTCAGACTCTAGTGTGCTCTGGCTATGGTCCCCAACCCCTATACTATAGACCGTCCCAGTCTGTGGCCTGCTCAGAACTGGGCTGCACAGCAGGAGGTCAGCAGTAGGCTTGGGAGCAAAGCTTCGTCTGGTTTTACAGCTGCCTCTCATCACTCATATCACGGCCTGAGCTCCGCCTCCTGTTAAATCAGAGGCATAAACCCGCCTGTGAACTGTGTGTGTGAGGGATCTAGGTGTGTGCTGCTCACGAGAATCCAGTGCCCCGCTCCCACCCCGGTCCATGGAAAAATTGTCTTCTGTGAAACTGGTACCTTGTGCCAAAAAGGTTTGAATATGTGTACCTTTCAAAACTACCCCACTATGGTAGTGTTAAGAGGTGGGGCCTTTCAGAGGGGATGGGGTCATGAGGCCTCTGACCTCATAAATGGATTAATCTGTCCGTGGATTAATGGCTTGTCCTGGGAGTGGGTTAGTGGCTATAAATGAAGAAGAGAGACCTGGGCCAGCACACTGGGGGCTCTGACCTTGTGATGTGCTGCACCACGTCTGGGTTCTGCAGAGAGTCCTCACCAGCCAGAAGGCTCGCTCCAGGTATAACCCCTTGGACCTTGGACTTCTCAGCCTCCAGAACTGTAAAAATTAAATTCCTTTTTTTTTTTATAAATTACCCAGTTTGGGCCAGGCATGGTAGTCCACACCTGTAATCCCAGTGCTCTGGGAGCCCAAGGCAGGGGAGGACCCCTTGAGCTCAGGAATGTAAGACCAATCTGAATAAGAGTGAGATGCCTATCTCCAATCAAAATAGAAAAATTAACCAGGCACCATGGCAGGGAGGTGTTCCCTTTAGTCACAGCTACTCAGGAGGCTGAGGCAAGAGAATCACTTTGAGCCCAAGCATTTGAGGTTGGTGTGAGCTATGATGCCAGGGCACTCAACCTAGGGTGACAGAGTGAGACTCATATTAGCTGTTTCAGGTTTATAAGCAATAAAAAACAGACGAAGAAAATCAGTCTCAAGAGTGAGGTGCTGCTGCTAACAGCCACCTGAATATATGAAGTTGTTTTGGAACTGGGAACTGGGCAAAAGGTGGAAGAATTTGGGGGAGCAGGCTGGGAAGAGCCTGGATTCTGGTGAGGGCTCTGAAGATGGCTCTAGGGAAACTTTGGAACTCCTCTGAGATGGGTTAAGTGGTCACAGCCAGAGAGCAGATGAAATTATGAACAGTAAAGGCCCTGCTGATAAAATTTCAGATGAGGAGCAGGGACCTGGAGCCAAGGCTGAGCTTGGTATAAACTGGCCAAGAACTTGGCTGCCTGTGTCTATGCCTGAGGGCTGTGGGGAAGAGTGGGATGAACCAGCATATCTGGTGGGAGAAATATCCCAGTGGCGAAGCATTTGGGCCCCTACCTAGCTGCTTTTAACCGCTAATGTTAAGCCACAGAGAGGAATAGGAAATTGAAGATGGAGTTTATCATCCGAAGCAGTTCAGCCTGGACAGTGAGAAGCCTGCTAGGGAGAGCAGTTGCTGAGGAGATGAGCACAGAGAGGACAATGGAGAGAAGGAAGAAGGACCCTGAGGGCGCTTCTGACATCTCAGAGGCTGCCCCTCCCATTGCAAGCCCAGGACCTAGGAGGGCAGAATAGGTTTGGGGGATGGACCTGGGGTGCCCTCCCATAGGCTTGCTGCTGAGGCCCTTGGGTCTCTGCTTCTGTACCCCAGGACAACAGTCCTCACTGCCCCTGCTATAGCTCAAGTGGCCCCAGGTGCAGCTCGTGCTGCAACCCAGAAGGTACAAGGTATAAGCCCTGGTGGCATCCTCTCGGTGCTGACTCCACGAGCTTGAGTAGAGCAAGAGCTACAGGAGCTTAGCAGCCTCCACCCAGATTCAGAGGATGTCCTCAGGTGACCTTGGACTTCTCAGTCTCCACAACTATAAGAAGTAAATTCCTTATCTTTATACATTACTGAGTTTCAGGTATTCTGTTATAAGCAACAGAAAATGGACTAAGATGTTGTGATTACCCAAGAAACCAGTTGGGCAACCTTTTCCCCAGCAGGGAAGGTCTCACCATTCTGCAGCCCTTGGGTTGGAGGGCCAGTGACTTGGGGATGGCCTGTCACCTCCAGATGGCCCCACAGCTCTTAGCCAGAGGTGGATGTGTCAGGATAAGGCAGGTGACACAGGGTGATAGAAGCAGCATCGGGTCATTCCCAAGGGGATTGGCACTCTGGTCTTGTTTCTGCCATAACTACATGACTCTGGGCTGTCATTGGCACCCTGGGACTTGGTTTTCCCCATCTGGAAAATGGGTACATAGCCTTTCTAATCCAAGCTCCCCTGCTTCCATCCTCTCCCACCTCCAGGGGTTTACGGCTTCCTGACTTTCGGGACAGAAGTTTCTGCTGACGTCTTGATGTCCTACCCAGGCAATGATGTGGTCATTGTTGTTGCCAGGGTCCTCTTTGCTGTGTCCGTCATAACTGTCTACCCCATCGTGCTCTTCCTGGGGAGGTGAGGCCTGGCTTGCTGGAGGCACAATTCAGTACAGCTAACAGGTGTTGTGAGATAGCATGTGCCTGGGACGTGTCATGGGATTCTGCATCATCTCCCTTCTTTTTTTTTTATTAAATGATAGCTGTGTACATTAATGCAAACATGGGGTACAGTGTAGTGTTTTCATATACAATTTGAAATATTTTCATCATCATCTCTCTTCTATAGAGGAGGAAACAGGCACAGAGAATTTGGGTAGTTTGCCCAAAGTCAGAGTGTTATCCAAGCCCTGCCCCATCAGCAGCCTGCAGGTGGCTTAGTCCCAGAGGGCTGGCAAGGTCACCTGAGGACTGGGCACCTGGGTGTGGAACGGGAACCCTGTTGGGAATGGGGGGAGTTGGGATGGAGGGTGGGGACCAGCAGGTGCCGACTGGAGCATCTGGGGACGGGCACCTGTCTGGTGGTCTTGGCTTCCAGGTCAGTAATGCAGGACTTCTGGAAGAGGAGCTGCTGGGGGACATGGGGGCCCAGGGCACTGGCTGACCCCTCAGGGCCATGGGTCCGGATACCACTGACCATCCTGTGGGTCGCCATGACGCTCGCCACCGCGCTGTTTGTGCCTGACCTCAGTGAGATCGTTGGTGTCACTGGCAGCCTCAGCTCCTTCTTCATCTTCATCTTCCCAGGTGAGCTGCCCACTTGCCAGGCTTCCTCCCGCTCCTCTCTCCATGGTCGTGCATACGGAGACTCCTGTTTTGGAGTTTGAGGTTCTAAGGTGGGAGCCCACATGGGTGGGGTCAGGGCCTCATGCAAGTGCCTTGGTTGCTGAGGCAGACACAGATGGAGGCTCCACGTACATTCCCTGCCTTGTGACACTCCTCCCTCTTAGCTCTTTTTTTTGCAGTTTTTGGCTGGGGCTGGGTTTGAACCTGCCACCTCTGGCATATGGGGCCCTCCTCTGAGCCATAGGTGCTGCCCCCTTCTTTTATTTGAGACAGAGTCTCACTTGGTCACCCTCAGTAGAGTGCTGTGGCATCATAGAGCAACCTCAAACTCTTGGGCTCAAGCGATTCTCTTGCCTCAGCCTCCTAAGTAGCTGGGACTACAAGTGCCTGCACAATGTCTGGCTTTTTAGAGATGGAGTCTTGCTCTGGCTCAGGCTGGTCTCGAACCTGTGAACTCAGGCAATCCAGCCACCTCAGCCTCCTGAATGCTACCTCATAGCTTTTTTTTTTTTTTTTTGAGACAGAGCCTCAAGCTATCCCCCTGGGTAGAGTGCCATGGCTTCACAGCTCACAGCAACCTCCAACTCCTGGGCTCAAGCGAGTCTCCTGCCTCAGCTTCCCAAGTAGCTGGGACCACAGGCGCCCGCCACAACGCCCGGCTATTTTTTGGTTGCAGCCATCATTGTTGTTTGGCGAGTCCGGGCTGGATTCGAACCCGCCACCTTAAGTGTATGTGGCTGGTGCCTTAGCCAGTTGAGCCACAGGCACCGAGCCTACCTCATAGCTTTGATGGGTGGATGATGGTTGTACCTTTGTCCTCTCATTGCACAGGTGAGAAGACCCAGGCCCAGAGACTCCGGTGGGGGGCCCAGTGATTGTATAGCAGGGTCTTGAGTCAACTCCATAGCTTCACTCCCGGCAGTTATTCTTTTATTTTAAGAAATTTTGAAATATGTGAAAGTCACGTGGCTCAAGATGCAGAAAGTGCTCTGGGAGGTCCCAGTTTCTGCCATGACGGCTTCTTGAAAGACCTCCCACTGTTAGTGAGCCATGGCATTGGCCCTGACAGGCAGCCAGCAAGGCTGAGACTGGGCGGGCCTCAGAGGCAGGAGGAGCATTGCAGGGACCCACTGGTGCCCAGAACAGAGACCCCAGACCGCGGGGGCAGGGGTTCAGGTCACATGCACTGTAGGTACCTGGCACATGGTAGGTGCACAGCACACAGTAGTTCCCTTCAGTGTGAGTTTGTGATTCTCTCCTCTTGTGAGAAGAGCCGTGTCCAGCAGACATTGAACTTGGGTACCCTTATCCAGATGTCCCTAACATCCTGACCCAGTCCTTTATCAAGCTGATGAGAAGCAGATACCTGGAAGACTTACAGAAAGGTGTCCCAAACTCACATGGGACAGTGACAACTTCAACAACAGCCTCGAACAAAGGGGGGGAATTGAGGGACACAGAGAAACTTCCATTAAAGGGACTGGTTTGTGTGGGACACGAGAAGCAATTCTCAGTGGGTGAGTTAGGGTTCAGGGTTGTCTCTGATGTGGTAACTTGGCAGTTGTACCTACCTGTGAGGATGGGGCTCTGCATGATGGGGCTCTGCTGGGCCTGGGGCTGGGGGTGGGCCAGCCTCCACTCTGCCTGACTCTCAGTGCGGGGTGCAGGCTCCTATCCGGGCTGCTGGATCCAAGTCTGGGGCTATATCCTGGGTGGGCCTTTCAGCTCTGGTTCTTCCCAGACAGGTTTGGAGTGGAGAGGATTCCCTGGGAGCTTGATGCAGAGCTGCCAGGCTTTGAATTCCCTCCGGAGTATTTTTAAAAGGGGAAAAAGAAAGGAAACCAAAACCATAGCTTTCCTTTGCTGTGCCCTTCCCAGGCACTAGACCCTGAGCTCCCTGACCCTATCTCCTAGCAGACCCCAGTCGCCTGGAGAAGTGAACCCTGAGGCTCAAAGAGGCCATGTTGTTGCCACACCTCAGGCCAAATCATAGGGGGATGCTGAGCTGGGACTCCTGTCCTGGTCCTTCTGATGCTAAAGTCTTACCCAGCACCCCAGGCTGCCTCTGCAGGAGGGTGGGGGCAGGGCCAGGCCCAGTGGGGCCACCTGTGGGCAGAGCCTTGCTCACCTCCTGGGTCCCTACAGACTTCTCAGGCAATCGCGTTGCTTTGGGTTGAGTGAGAAAGAGCTGGGGGGTGGGCAGCGCCTGTGGCTCAAAGGAATAGGGCACCAGCCCTAGATGCCGGAGGAGGCAGGTTCAAACCCAGCCCTGGCCAAAAACTGCAAAAAAAAAAAAAAAAAAAAAAAAAACAGAAGAAAGAACTGGAGGTGACTCTCTGTCTTCTTTGCAGGTTTGTGCCTCATCTGTGCAATGGGCATTGAGCCCATAGGACCAAGAGCCAAGTAAGTGTCCCCAAGATGAGAGTGGAGACCTGGGTGTGCCCAGGGCTGGAGTGATAGTCCTGCAGGGATTGGGAGGTCCTATCGTCCATCCTCCTCCTCCTACAGAGGAGAAAACCTATAGGCCCCAGGGAGAGGGGCCTTGCCTCATGGTCTGAGGGTGTCTGAGCCAGGACAGGAGCCCAGGCAGTAACACCTGGTCCTGTGACAGCCTTCCTTTCTGCTCTGAGGGTCTGTGGTTGGAACTCCACGTGGGTTTGGGGTCTTCCTAGCCTCTGGAGGCCCTGTGATACATACTCAGCCTCCCTGCTGCCTGGCTTAGACCCTTAGCAGGATTGGGAGTACCCTGACTAGATACTAGTCAATGTCATGGCAGGAGGTCCCTGTTGGGTGGTTTCTCTGTGCCAGCCCTTCACACGTTCACTTCCCCACTGCCCTGGGATGTCTCCATCCTACAGATGAGGTGGGTGGGTCAAGGGGATAGTAAGGACAGGGCTGGACTCACCCCAGGCCACAGGACCAGAGTCCCCATGTTCACCTGGCTCCGTGACATATGTTGCTGGTGAGATGAGAGAATTTGGATCATCCTATTTTTTGGCAAACATTTATCAGAGTGTCTGCTCCTCTGGGCCAGCCTGTGAATCAGGCATGACCAAGACCTTGTCATTTATCACTGAGCAGCTCTGTCTGACCCCACTGGAAAGGAGAATGCACACAGAGTAGTGTGCCATGTCCCCCTGGGTCCTCAGAGAAGCCAAGAGTCTGTATCATTGTAACTCCTGAGCCACAGATGTGAGCGCAGAGGCTGGAAAGGTTAAGAAATGCTGTCTTGGCTCGGCGCCTATGGCTCAGGTGGCTAAGGTGCCAGCCACATACACCTAAGGTGGCGGGTTCGAATACCCAGCCCGGGCTCGCCAAACAACAATGATGGCTGCAACCAAAAAATGGCCGGGCGTTGTGGCAGGCGCCTGTGGTCCCAGCTACTTGGGAGGCTGAGACAGGAAACTCGCTTGAGCCCAGGAGTTGTGAGCTGTGATGCCATGGCACTCTACCCAGGGAGATAGCTTGAGGCTCCGTCTCAAAAAAAAAAAAAAAGAAAGAAAGAAAGAAAGAAATGCTGTCTTAGTTTTCTAGGGCCACTGTCACAAGTCACCACACACTGAGGGCATTTAAAGCAACAATTCTGGAGGTCAGAAGCCTGGAATTAAGATGTCAGCAGGGTTGAGCTCTCTGAAGGGTATTCTGCCTTCTGGTGGCTCTGGGTGGTCCTTGGCTTGTGGCCGTGTCACTGTAGTCTCGACCTCCATCCTCGTGTGGCTTCACCCTGTGTCTCTGAGCTCCCTCTTTCTTCTATGAGGATGCCTGCCACTGGGTAGAGGACCCACCCTAAGTCCAGGACTATCATCACATCTAAGAATCTTTCACTTCATTACATCTGCAAAGGTCCAGTCTCCCAATAAGCTCACACTCCCAGGTTCTGGGTGGACATGAATCTCGGGGGCCGCCATTCAGCCCACTGTAGGTGCTTTTAAGTCGGGTGCCAGTGATAAGCCCGTTCCCGTGTAGTCCCCATTCCTCTAGCCCCAGTGAGTCTGAGCTTGTTTATTCTAAAACCACAGGATTGGTATGATTCCCTTTTGGATCAAGAGTGGTTTTTCTAGATGTCTTTAAGCCTGAGATGGGCTGAGAACCAGCCCCCCGCTAAGTGGCTCATTCTCTGGCACGTTCTTTGGGGTCTTCCTGCTTTTGTTTCGTCCCTTGATCCGGGTTCACAGCGGCTTTTACCGATGAGCTTTCAAGATGTTTTCTTTCTAAAGCTGCTTTAATTCCCCAGCCCAGTGGTGCTCTGGCCTGCGCTCCCCTTCAGATGAATGATGTTGAGGGCTCTGAGCAGCCTGAGAAGCTACTCCTTCCATGACAACCGATCCTCTGGCTTTTGTTAATGCAGACAGAAATATCTCTAGCGGCCCTGCCATTTTGCCGGAATCTTATTGCTCTCACCTTGTCTGGACCGTCTCTGGTTACATCAGGAAGCTCACAAATGTGGCCCTGGTGGCTGTCAGTCCTGGTCACCTTTACCTCCTCCGTCCTTGTCCCCCAGCTGCCTCTGTCCCTGTGATGTGTGACCCGAGCTTCTGTCCGCTCCCTCACTTTAGGGAGGTTTCATCAGATGCAAAAGATCAAGAAGGCAGGGACTTTGAAGCTAGTGTCTCCCCCCCCCCCCGCCCCGTTTCTTCTTTGATACAATTTCAGGGAGGAATGAGGTTATAGAATGACAGGCGGAGAGAGAGGGCTTTTTAAAACCACCTGGATACTATATCCCCAAGGTCTCAGAAGCCCATCCCTACAGGTGCAGACTACCCTGATTGTCTTCTGTATCGGTGACCTCAGATCATCACTCCCTGCGTATGCTTGCCTTGTTTGTACAGAGTCAGGCGCTCGAGCTGACCCTGACTTCTTGGCTCAGCAGGTGCTGCCTGGAGGTCTGGGGCGTGGTCTCCGTGCTGGTCGGCACCTTTATCTTCGGGCAGAGCACAGTGGCTGCGGTCTTGGAGCTGTTCTGATGGCACCCTTGCTGGGGCAGGGAGGGGACAGACAGGTGGACCCCGAGCATTGCTGCGTCCAGCCATGAGACCGAGGCTGTTTCTCTTCATTGTAAAGACGCTGGAGGGACCGACACCTTCTGCCTTCTCACCTACTTTTTTTGTACTGGGGGTTCAAAGAGTTTCTGGTGCGGATGGGCGGAGTTAGTTAGGATCTGTGGTCACTGTGACAAAAGGTCTCAAGCTGGGACTTAAAATGACAGAACCGTATTTTCTCACAGTTCCGGAGCCCAGAAGTCTGTAACTATTGAGGCATCAATGGGGCTGTGCTGTTTGCTCTGATGGCTCCAGGGAGTGGAGGGTCCCAGTTCCCAGTGGCTGCCAGATGCCCCTTGGCTCGTGGCTGCCTCCAATCTCTGCTTCTGTCTCCACGTGACTGTCTCCCTGTGTGTCTCTGTGCCCACACTTCCCTCCTCTTATAAGGATGCCAGTCATTAAATTAGCCCACCCCCCAAGTAAGTATGATCTCAACTCGATTGCCTCTCATCTTCATTACTTCCTTAGGCTCTGCAAAGGTGCAATTTCCAAATAAGGTCACAGAAACAGCTTCTGGGGCTTCAAATTCAGATTTTTCTGGGGGATGCAATTCACCCCATAGACGGGAAGAGTAGAGGCTGAGGCCCAGAGAACTCTGCTTTGGAGGGGGTCAGAATCAGTACACCAGCCCAGGAGACTTAAAGAGGCATCCGTTGGGGATGGTTAGGGTATAGGAAATGCCAAAATCCTGGAGCTGCCCTGTGTGCCCAGAGCAGGTCCCACAGCCATGTCCCAGAGGGACAGGGGTTGGGGGGTGGGGTGGGGCTGGACCTGAGGATCCTGGAAGCCACAAGCTCTGTGGCTCCTACCTGAGTCCACCCACTCGTGGGGCAAGGGGCCATACTTGCAGCAGAGGGTGAGGGGGGTGAAGGGTCTGCCCCAGGGCCTGGGTGGGGCTTAGGGAGGCAGTAGGGACCCAGCTGCTCCTGGGACTAGTGGTTCCCCAGCACTTGCCCTTCACGGGTACAAGGGAACATGTGGGTGGTGCTGGCTTCAGCAGCACCCTCTTTTCTTGGGTCATCATCCTAGAAGTGGGGCTGGAGCAGGACAGGGAGGGTCTGACATTCAGGGACATCTTCCTGGGGTAGGCAGCGGGCTGGGTTCTTCCAAATTGTCACATAGTATGACACGTGACTGTGCGAGGTTGATGGTGACAGATCCATTTTTCAGTTTGCTTTTCAGCCTGTCCAGATGTGTAAGTTTGAAAAGCAGAGATATAACTCATATACCATAAAAATCCGCCCCTTGAAAGTATATAATTCAGGGGTTTTTAGTATATTCACAGAGTTGTGCAGCTGCCACTACTAATGCCAGGATATTTTCATCACCCCAGGAAAAAACCCTGCCCCCGGCAGCAGCCAGGCCTGTTTCTCCCTCCAGCCAGGCGTGATGAGTCCCCTTCTCCCTCCAGCCAGGTGTGGTGAGTCCATGCTCGGTGTCCGTGGGCTCCCTGGGAGCATCCCACCTACCGGATGAGCCTTTGTGTCCGACCCCTTTGACTTAGCATGATGCTTTAGACGTGTCCGTGTTACAGGTGAAACCAGTGACACTTGAAAAAGTCAAAGCCGCCTGTCCCGTGAGGTGCAGAGCTGGGATCAGAACGGATTTGGGTTCAAGTTCCACCCTCTGTTCCTTCACTTTGGGGCGGGGGGTCCAAGTGGGCTGCTCTGCTGGGCTGCAGCCTGGCCTCTGGGAGGGGGGCAACGTGGCAGCAGGGGTACGCTCCGACCCTGTGAGGGGACCCAGGACCAGGACTCCTGCCCGGCCAGTTCCTCTTATGGGTACTTATCATTCACCTGCAGTAGGCAGTGAGGCCAGGTTGTCATTCATTATTTATACCCATCTGCTTCCTAAATGGCTTTGAGGCCCTGGTCACGAAGGCTGTGACTGTGATAGGGCCATTTATGGAGAGTCCTAGAATATCACAGCTTGGGGAGGGTGAAGGTCATGCCAGGAGAGGAGGCTGTGTGTGAACCGGCTCTGGGGTTGGACTGTTGGTTTCAAACACCAGTTCTGCCATTCCCTGACTCAAAGCCCTGGGAGATTTAAGGACCTTTGCTAAGAATCCATTTCCCCATCAGCAGAACAGAGCTGGCTTGTTGTGTGTGACGCATTGTAAAGGTCACGATGTATCTAGAGTGTGAGCTGGCGCCTCACACACATTGGGGACCCATCCAAACGTAGCTTTATTTCAAGACAACTTGGGTTGAGATTGGCAAGGGTACCTGAGCTTCCTGGCAGCCAAGGGAAAAAGGGAAACATGAACACGAGGGTTCACCTAAAACAGAAGAGCATATCAGAAGTCACTAATGCTAAGAGGTGAGGGTGGGGGACAAAGGTTTCCATCTCCATTCTGTGACAAGTACAGATGTGACCTCACACGATCAGGTACAAAGTAACCACTATAAGGTAGAATATAGTCTCACCACGCAGTCAGAGAAAGAGAGGCTGGGGTTGGCATCTGACCTAATAGAGGAAGGTGTGAGGTGCCTGTGTGTTGTCCTGCTCAAACGTCCACTGACTCCCTTGATAGCAGCTGGCATGGGAAGGGCTGGTGTTCTCAAGGCAAGGTGGTATCCTACAGGCTTCCCGCATGGGAAGGGTCTGGAAGACCTGAGGTGCCCCTGGGCCTGCCACTTACCACCCTTGTGACCTTGGCAGAGCCTGTCCCTATCCGAACAGTCCTTGTCCTCTGGGGGCTGACCCAGGAAAACCTCCCTCCAGCCCCGGGTTTCAGTCCTCATCCTTCTCTAAGATGAAGTTACAGACAGCCCCCCTCTTCAAGGAGAGCTGAGAGGGTGCGCTGAGGCTCACTTGCACAGCCCGGCCTGTTGCGAGGTCCTGGTCAACAGGTGACAACTGTGCTTGAGTGTAGGGACCTGTCTCAAGTCACCACTTCAGACGTGGCTGAGTGACACTCTGTAGTGCAAATGACTGGTGTTCCTGCCCTGAGCATAGGGGCGCTGAGTGTCCTGGGGAGGCACCTTGCCATTGGCTTGGGTCCCAGCCCAGGGTGCTGCTGGCCCCAAGTGCCCTGGGAGGAGTCTCCCACCCCCGCACACAGTGGCCTGTGCATGCCTCCCCAGGATGGTTTGGGTCTGAACAGGAGCAGGTGAAGATGTGGGTCCCTCAGTCTAATGCAGGCAGGGAGCTGCACACAAAGGTGAATTGATTGAAATTCTTAGAAACTGAGGTGAAATTCATCTTGAAACTTGAAAGTAACCAGTTCAAGGTATACAACTCAGTGGCATGTGGTAAATTTACAACGTTGTGCCATCACCTCTACCTAGTTCCAAAACGTTCCCGTTGCCTGAGGGAAGCTCTAAACCCTTTAACTATCCCTCCCCATCCTTGGCCCTAGCAGCCACTAATCTACTCTGTCTGGATTTGCTGGTTCTGGACACTTGAGGTAAACGGGATTGTATGATGTGTGGTCCTGTCATGTCCGGCTGCTTCCACTGAGCTTTGAGTTCCAAGGTTCACACATGTCACACATCATTCTGCTTCCTGGGGATTGAATAACTCTCCTATGGGACGGACAGACCACTTGGTTTATCTGCTCAGTGGTTGACAGATACCTGGGTTATTTCTACCTTTTGGCTACTGTGAATATGTGTGCATATTTCAATGACATTTTTTTTTGAGATAGTCTTAACTCGGTCACCCTGGTGACCATGCCATGGTGTCGTCATAGATCACTGAAATCTCAAACTCCTGGGCTCAAGTGATCCTCTTGCCTCAGCATCCTGAATAGCTGGGACTACAGGTGTCTGCCACCACACCCAGCTAGTTTTTCTGTTTTCAGTAGAGTCAGGGGTCTCACTCTGGCTCAGGCTGGTCTTGAACTCCTGAGCTCAAGCAATCCACCTGCCTCAGCCTCCCAGAGTGCAAGGATTACAGGTGTGAGCCACTGTACCCTGCCTTGAAGGCCATTTTCAATACCTTGGGGTATAGTATCTACCTAGCAATGGAATTGAGGTTTCAGTGAGCTATGACTCCTTAATTTTCTGAGGAACCAGATTGATTTCCCCCCAGAGGACTGGGGTGTGTCGCTGCAGGCTTGAACCTGACCTGAGTGAGTTACTTACCCTCTCTGGGTCTCCATGTCTGCACCTGGAGGGAGAGGGTGCCCGGCTCTGGGGTAGAAATTAAGTGGAAGCTCTGATCCCTCTTAAGGGTGACATTTGTTCTCTGCACCCGTTCCCACCCACTCGGGCTCTGAGGAGGCTCCAGGTGCTCGTGGGCTGAGATCAGCAGAGATGCCACCATGCGGAGAGAGCTCGGGCAAGCGGGCGTGACGCGTGGCAGAGCACACCATGCAGTTAAATGTGCTCCCTCGGTTGTGCCCCCAAAGAGCCTTAAAATAGCTAAGCTGACTGGAAAAGCACCAGCCTCGGGGCTGGGCAGGGCAGCTTTCTGGCTGCTGACCAGGCCAGCAGGAGTATGAAGCCCCTCATCCTTCCCTAGTGGGGTCTTCTCCCCACTTTACAGATGAGAAAACCAAGGCCCTGAGAAGCTGGTGCCAGGATGTTGGTGTGGCCCCTCCACTCTTCCTACAAGCTCAGGTTTGGCTGGCTTTGTGTGAGCAGGAGTGGCTGGCGTCAGACTATGCAAGGGAGGGGCAGGACCCACAGCCAGGAGGGAGGAGGGACCTGCCACGGGAACAGGGTCCAGTCAAGGCTTCAGGTGACCAGGACAGCATGGGCAGGGACAGTGCCAAGTGGTGGTGACAATAAGCATGTTTCCCTGGCTGACTGTACCAGGCTCGACCAGGTTGGGGCAGGAGGCAGAAAGATGCCCGTTCTTGGTTCTTGCCTTCCCAGGGTTCCCACCATGGCCCAGGCCTCCCTGTGGGTGAGACCAGCCATCTGCCTTCCTCCCCGCTGTGTTTTAGAGAAAGAGATGTCACAAAGCTTCCATAATAGTACTTTGGACATTATTTCAAGTTCAGATACTTGGTGTCCCCTGTTTTGTTGGAATAGCTCATTTATAGGTGTGCAGTGAAGTGTAAGCTGTGCCCCCAGGGAGATCCTGGGACGGTCCTGCTCACAGGTGTCTGTTTACCTGGTGCTCCATGGGGCAGTTGTGCTAATGCTGTGACTGATGGTGGGTCCTTGGGCCCTGAGGTATCAGGAGGGGGTGTCAGTCACATCTGTGAGAGGGGCCTGAGGCTTGGGGAGCGGTCCCAGCTGGCAATCCTCCTGTGTGTGTCCACGTCGCAGCCCGCTGTGACTTTACCGGGAGCACTGCATCTGTCTCCCCGTGGTGGTCTGTCTGTCGTCATAAACTGTACTGTGACGGTTTTGAAATTTTAGCTTTGCTAAAATTTAGGGTCCTTTAGGGAATTACTGAACCTGAGGATGAGCTTCAGGACCCTTGAACTGTGCAACAGGTATGAGCCTATTTGTCAGAATACCTGCCCAGAGAGTTGTCACCTTCATCTCACACAGAAGAAAACTGAGGCTGTGGGGATGGGGTTAGGGTGTCACAGAAAACGAAGGGCTGGCTGTATGGAGGCTGCCTGGTGCCCCACACACCCTGACAGCTGGAATGCAGGAACCCAACCTGCATTCCAGCCAAACCAAACAACCTACATGGATGTTCCCAACCAGTTTATTTGGCACCCATGCCCAACGGCTGCCTAGCATGGAGCTGGTTACTATGGGTTTTCACTTAGGTTGGGCACTACAGGGTCACAGCTCCTACCAGGTAGAGAAATGTCAGCAAGGAGAGGAGAGAGGTGGCCTTTACCGTTAGAAGATGAGGCGGGCTGGGTGTGCGTGGCCACTGTCTGGGGTGGGGAAGGAGGGTTCCTCCATTTCAAACAGCAGGGACGTAGGTTCGTGTTGAGAAGTACAGTGAAAGGCTTGTATACCAAAGTTTCTAGAAAAGGGGCTGTCCTTCACGAGATGAGGGGGCGGGCCCAGCCGCAGGCCTCGGGGAGGTGGTCAGTCTCGGCCCACTGTGCACCAGGCAGCTAGAGAGAGCAGAGGGGAGAAGAGGTCAGAGGGTAGGGTAGTTAAATGTGCTGCCCTAGCCCTGGAGGTGAGGGAGGCTGCAGGGGCCACGGCCCCCTAAGCCTGCAAGGCAGAAGAGACATCCCCGAACTGGGGCCTACCTCAAGGCCATAGCAGGGTTAGGGGAGGCTGCCTGCACATGGGGGGGGGGCTCAGCCAGGGAAAGGAGCAGAGCAAAGCTTCAGTCCTTTTGGGGTGATGTAATGGCTGTGGAAAGGTGGGTGGAGGGGGCCCTGGGGCCATCACACTGTGCCACTGGTTTCCATTCTGTAGCTGAAGGGCTACAAGGCTGGGTGCTCTTCTGGCCCCTGGGCCCTTCCTGCCCACCTGACATTGATAGTTCACACTAGGGCAGGTCCCTGGGAGCAGTGGCCCTAGCCCCAGGAGGTGGCACTGCCCAGCTTGCTGCTCGTGGGCTCTCCACCACCCCTGCCTCTACCTGGCACGGAGATCCTGGAGAGGTCCTCAGGCTGGCTCAGCGTGTCCACCTTGACGTGCCGGAATGCCTTGCACACAGGGCTCTGCAGGTGCCTGTAACCCAGGGGGGACACAGGTGAGTCAGAGGCTGATCTGGGGGCTCCAGGAGCCTCAAGGAGAGGAGCTGCCCCTGTGGGACCACTTCTAATCCTAGCTCAACACCAGGGCTCTGGGCCTTTGTGGGAGGAGAAGGCTTGGTCCCAGGGAGGGCACCATACCCAAGGAGATAGCCTTTTCCCTCCCTCCCAGGGAGTGACGGCCAAAGGCAAGACTCTGAACAGAGGCCAGTACCTGCCACACCCTGGGGGGGGGGGTGCTATCATCTGCTTTGGACTGATGCTAACATGGTTGCCTCAAGGGGTTTCAGTTCCCTGGTTCCAAGGGTTTAGGGAAGTAGGAGTGGGGAAAGAGACCCTGAGTCCTTCCCTGGGGCCCCAGCCTGTTAGCAAATTGTTTGGCAGGGAAGCAACCGCTGGGAACACAGCTGATAGTTCCTGATGAGAGCTGGAGGGTAGGGGTCTGGCACGTGAGAAATGCTCAGGACCCTTGTGGAACTGCTCTGAACAGGTGCCAGAGCCCTAGCTTGAGTTTGGTGGTGGCCACCAGAATGGATGTCTGCCTCCACAGTAAGCCCCCAGGACCACAGGGTGGGAGGGATAACAGATCAGCCATTGATCAGGTGGGTACTGAGTTATCTGCCTGCACAGGGCCTGAGATTCTGTAAGACCTGAGGCAGAGCTGTGGCCCTCAATACTAGGCCAAAGAGGGGAGGGTTTAGGGGAACAGAGAGGGGAAGTTTGGGAAAGCAGGAGAGCTTTCTTGAGGATGGCACTTGAACTGGAATGGGGGAAAGGCTGGGGGTTGGAGAGGGGATTTTAACCCTTAGAACAGCAGTTTTCACAGACAAGTGTGCCCCAGCTGCATTAGAGCCTGACTGCATGGGATGGGAGTCCTCCAACTCTCCAAAACACTCGGCACCTGGAGTATGCACACATTCAGCCAACTCCAGCAAGCATGATTGGGGGTGAGTGTAGCTGGACTCTGTACCAGCCCTCTCTGCCACAGCCCCCGCCTGGGCCCTCTCACCTCTTCCACTCCTCCTCTGTCTCCCAGAACTCGTAGACCACGAAGGTGAAGCCATCAGAGAGCCTCACGGCAGCAATGCTGTAAGGGAAGAGAGGGAGGGAGCTGTAGACTGAGGGCCACCCCCCTCCTGCTCCCTTATGGGCTCTGCCCTGTGGCACACACAGGGTAACCTCTGTAACCTTTTTTTGCCTTCTCCCCACAGTTCCTAAACAAGCACTTGTCAGGGCAACTCCAGAGCTGAGATAACCTCAGAGTCGGGCAGGACAGAAGCTGGGGCCACCAGCTGGGTAGAAGACTCTGGTTCAGCACCGCAGCCCCAGCACCTGGAGTAAGCTGGCCCCATGTGACATGCACTGGCATCATTTCAAAAATACCTTTAAAAATCACGGCAGCAGCGTCTCACTAGGCTCTTTGTACGCATTGTCTCAAAACACTCTCCTTAAGCGTCCCAGGCCTGGCAGGAGGACCTGACCCCCGTGACATGGGGCATACTGATCACCTTGTAAAGGGGGCAGGGAGTATGTAACTCAGGACTTCCGAGAGAGGGGGTGACATGAGGCCTCTCCCCATGTTCAGCAGAAACAAACTCCCTGAGCAGAAGTCTGTTTAGGGAAAGCTCTGCTGGGGCAGCACAGTTAATCCCAGGCTTTGCCACACAGGGTGGCAGCAGGGAAATAAGGCCCCTGCTGGTATCATCAGGTGATTATGCTGAAATGACACATGGAGCTAGGGCCTCTTAAGGGGCAGGTGGAGGTGGGTATGACCTGGGACCCTATGCCACACAGGGAAAGTGCCCACTCTGGGTCTTTCAATCAATGGCACAGGGCACCCTGGGCACTTTGGTTCATCTAAGGGGGTTACTACAGAGTTGTCACAGCCCTCGTGGTGACTGTAGCAGCTCAGCTCATTATTTTGGGGAAGGGATGCCTTGGGACAGGTGCCACATACAGGAAAGACATGCAGTCACTCCACAGATAGGTGTGAAAGGCCTGCGCCGTGGGGCAGAGTGTTCATCCTGGAGGACCCCCCACCAGAGCTCCTCTCTCCCTGTCCTTCCTGGGGCAAGCACAGCATTCTGACTGTCACCTGGTATTTAATGGGCCCTGTGATGCCTTCCACCTACACACTCTCCAGCTCAGTAAAGGGCTCTGGCTTCATCTGAGGCCAAAGAATCTGGAGTCCCTTCATCCTCACCATTTGCTTGTGCCAGGGCCACTGGCCCTTGTGGGATGAACATGAGGCCACCCCAAGCCCTGCAGCAATGGTGAGCACCTCGCCTCGGACAGGAGTGGACCCTGCCCGCCACCCACGTCGTCTCTGCCTTGCTCTTGAGTTCTGTAAGCTGGGGTGCCTGGGCAGCCATAGCAAGCCCCGCACCTGAAAGCAGCCTTTTCTCTCGGGGTGTCTCCTTAGCACAAACTTTCTCCCACCTGGCGCTGGGCTTCCTGGGGGAACAGGGGGTTTTCAGGGGTGAGGCTGGCCTAGCCCCACCTGCCACCCTGGGCCACTCACTGGAAGCAGCTCCTGGCTCCAGCAGTGCCTCGCAGGTACTGGCGCAGGGAGTCCAGGAACTCGCTCAGCTGCTCAGGGCACACAGCCATCTCCTGGCGGACCAGCTGGAGGTGCTGTGGGGCCAGAGCGCATGTGAGTGTGGGGACCCCAGGCCACCCCCTTGTCCCCCGCTAGTACCTGATGGGCTGACCCACTTGTCCCGTTCCCTCCTCTCCCCACTTTTTATTCCTCTATAAGAAAACAGGTTAAAGGACTAGAAAAAAAGCCAAATGCATAAAGTGTCTCCACAAATGGGGACCAGCAGACAAGGCTGAGTCCCCAAGATACAGCAAAACAAGTGGCCAACAGCGTCCCTGGTTGCTGTCCCCAGATTCTGATGGAATCTGCATTTGTGTGTTGTCCTGATCAGGCTAGGCTTTTTTGATCACAGGCCCCAGTGTCTCTGAAAACACCCCTGGGGGTGGGGGCACGACTGCTGGGCCAGGGTGGGGGGTGGGGCTGTATATGTCTGCGCAGTGGTTCCAGGTGGGGCAGAGGCAGTGCGGTCAGGGACACCCAGCCACCTGGGTCTTGAGTGGCCTGGCTCAAGCAGGGATGGTCAGGGAGTGGGAGGGAAGGGGCCTCACCATGTTGGTGCCTTCTTCATCCGAGAGGCGCTGCTGCAGGTCAAACCACAGTGCCTAGAATGGTGACGCAGAGGGATGCTAGAGACAGGCCACCTCAGGACCCACCATGACGACACTGGCACACTTGGGACCACTACAGAGCTATACCCCCTCTACCCCAAGGTCCCAGGCCTTGGTCCACCGTCCATGCACAGTACTGGCTCAGAAGGGACCTGAGAAGGCAGAGCCAGGACAGCAGCCCTAGCAAGTGGCTGAGAATTCCTCCTGGCCCTGGTGTCTGGGACCACGGGAAGGCACAGAGGACAAGCTGACCCAGGGCCAGCTTATGCCGGGGCCATAAAGGAGGTTCTGCTATGGCAGGGAGGGGTAACAACAGGGAATTAAGAGCTCCAAATCTAAGATGCTGAGTTTTTCTGTAACCCTAAGATTCCCACATCAAGTTGCAGCTCACCCCAAATCATAAGCCCCGGTACCTCAAGCTAATGGCCTGATTGGGGTGATCCGTTCTCTATGGCTTTCCCTAGGCCTTGAGCTAAACTGTATACAAATATAAATTTTCCCAACTCCGGTAGCTGTTGCCCCTCTCTAAACTCCAGGTGAGCAGGAACCTTGATGTCGCTGTCACCCTTACCTGGTGCCTACAGAGGGCACCCAGTGAGGCTCAAACAGCCCTATTTCATACAGAGGACCTTGGCTCTGAGGGCACACAAGCTGGTGTCAGAGCCAGACACCCAGGATCATGATTCTTCTTTTAACTTGGGTATCCCAATAATTGCCACCTGAGCGCCCATCCCCGTCTATCCTCCACCAGGATAGACTGTCTTCATCATACAAGAGCACATGTGAAGGTCTTTCTGTTAAAGAAAACGGGGGGTGGGTGATCTGTGCAGTCCCCACCTCGAAATTATTAATATCCAAACTAGGGGGTCCTGCCTGTTCACTTCGCACTGGGCGCTGAAGAGCGCGCTTCCCTAGGTGGTGAAGGTGAGCCTGGTTTTACAACCTTATACGTGGCTTTTGGAAGGCGAGGGCTACAGCTGCTTCCTTTTAGGTTCTCCCAGCCAGCAAAGCCATAAAAGATTGGGGGAAGGTAGGGCAGGGCCCATATCTGCCCCATCCCTGTCCAGCCACCCCCAAGCTCCTCCACCCTCCTGGCCTAGGCGGAGCCAGAAGACGGCTCTGGTGACTGAGGAAGGCGGGGCCCAGAGCCAGGCCCCGGATTGGCCCCTGCTCGCAGCCCTGGCCAATCAGAGGCTAAGGGGAAGGGCCTCTCCCCGTCTCCAGGACGCCCAGGTGCTCCGTGGTTACCCACCAGCCTGGTTGTTAGGGCGACTGGGCGCTAAAAATAAGCTTCAAAGAGCCTCCCTCTGGAGGCACCCACCGAGTTGTTATGACAACCGGGCCACAGGGTTCCCCCAGCCCTCCCGCAGCTGGCTTCAAGGTGGAGGAGGTCGACCCCACCTCTGCCTCACTCCTGCAAGGGGGAACCGCCTCCCTCCTCCCTCGGATTCTCCAGGTCACAGGCTTTGCTCCTCCTTGGGGGGAGCCCCTCGAATCCTTCAGCACTCAAACCTATCAAAATAGTAACGCCATTTGTAAAAGGTGTAAAGGAAATACGGGGAAGTAGAATGCATAAAAATCACCTCAATCACAGAGCTGTGAGACCTGTTACTTGGGTTATGGAGGTGGGCAGTACGGTGTGTATGCGTTGTATAGGTTTTGGTAAGAATGTGTAATAATAACTTCACTTATACTGAAGGCTAACTATGGGGGGCTCTGTACTAAGTCATTAAGACATGATTTTTGGCTGCGTGTGGTAGCTCACTCCTAACATTCTGGGAGGCTGAGGCAGGAGGATTATTTGAGTTTAGAAGTTCAAGACCAGCCTAAGCAAGAATGAGACACAGTCTGTACTAAAAATAGAAAAAGTAGCCAAGCATTGTGGCAGGTGCCTATAGTCCCAGTTGCACAGGAGACTGAGGTAGGAGGATCACTTGAACCCAGGAGTCTGAGGTTGCTGTGAGCTATGATGCCACTGCACTGTAGCCTGGGAACAGAGTAAGACTGTCTCCAAAAAAAAAAAAAAAAAAAAGACATTTTATTAAATCCTAAAAACATTCTACGAAGGTAGTATTCTCCTGATTATTTGCTCTATCATCAGAGGAATCAGAAGCTTAGAGAGGATAAGTCATTGGCCCCAGGCCACACAGCTATTAAATGGTACAGCCAGAATTCCAATGGGGACAGGCTGATACCCGAGCCCATCTATCTGTAAGTGAAGACAAACTTTTTTTTGAGACAGAGTCTCAATTGTCACCCTGGGTAGAGTTCTGTGGTGTCATAGCTCACAGCAACCTCCAACTCTTGGGCACAAGTGATCCTCTTCTTGCCTCAGTTTTTGTGTTTTTAGTAGAGATGGGGGGTCTCACTTTTGCTCAGACTGGTCTCAAACATGTGAACTCAAGCTATCCACCTGCCTTGGCCTCCCAGAATGCTAGGATCATGGGCATGAGCCACCGCACCTGGCCAAACTTCTTTCTTCTGCCGGATGGTCATATCATGGGTACTCTACCAAGTCATGCAATGCTCTCTTGATTCTAGAGAGGCTGTGTCAATTTTTTATTGCCCATGTGCCACATTGTACTTAATAGACTTCCTGTTTGGGGTCATTTCATGGTTTCCAAGAGTCTCTCACTCATCCCGAACCTGCCTCTTGGAGACCACTTACTCAAGGCCACTCACCTTAGAGCAAAGCTATCTTTGCAGCTATGGCCCCTTGAAGCACCTGCTGGCCACTCTGCTCCTGGAGCTGCCCCTCTCACAGCCCCTTTTCCCTCTCCAGGGTTTCTCAGTTGTGTGCTGTGTGCTCTGTACCTCCACACTGGCTCCCTGATCCCTCTGCAGCCCTGACTTCTGTCCTAACTCTGCACTCCCTGGGAATGGGGAGGAGAGGAAGGATGAGGTGAGGGTGTGGCCAGGGCTCACCTTGTTCTCCAGCCTTCCAATCAGTTCTGCCAGGCGGCTGATCTGGGCTTCCAGGCCCTCCTCCTTTGGGTCCTCAGTGGCTGGCAAAGAGAGAAACAGATCCTGATGGTGGGAGGGGCCAGGCCTGTGGGAAGGAGGGACACGCCCAACCCTCCCAGGGGCCCCAAACCTATCTTCTGAGTCCCAGTCCCCATCAGACAACTCTTAGAACTCAGTAACCTCCCCCCACACACACACAAAGTGTCATCCCCCACCCTGGGCCACTGCTCTCACCAGGCGGAAGGCTCTTTCCTTGTTCTGTGGCCATTAGCTTGTGGTTGGGGGCATAGGGGGGAGCAGGGCTTCTGTACCAGGTCTCCGCCTCACCGTGGCTTGTTTTGCTGTGGTTCTGTCTGCAGCTTGAGTGGAGGAGACACAGGTCATGGAGCAGGTGCTGAGCCCTAACCACACTGAGTCACTGATAGGCGTTTATTAAGGACTGATTTGGGCTAAAGTGTGCACAGGACTTGCCCCAGGGAACCCTATCCCTGAGAGGTGAGCATTTTTGCCTTTTTTACACAGGAGGAAATAAGGGTTATAAAGCAGAGGTCTTGGTCTTCAGGAGCCCAGTGCAGGGCTGGGGTTTGAATTCAGCTGCCTCCTGGGACCCCACCCTGTTCCTGATTGAGTTCTAGGACCACAGCAGGCTCAGCCAGGTACCCACCCCTACCCCAGTAGCCCACTGCTGTGCCCAGACACCTGCCCAAACTGTGGAGGTACCAAGTCTCCCTTCCTCCCTCTCTGCCTCCTGAAAAGCCATTTTGGTGTATGGTGGCCCCTGGGGTGGAGGACCTGAGTCTGCAAGACCCCCTCCCTGTGTGGGACACACACAGGGGGCCCTAAGGGACGCTGAGAGTAGGAATATTAATAAGAGAACTGTGATCCTGACATGGCCTTGCAGCTCCTGGTCCTGCACGCCCCTCCCCCTGCACGCCCCGAGTGCCCTGACAGCCACACGCACCATGCCCTCCAAGTGCCGGACAGAGCAGGGACTCAATACATGTTCAGTGAATGGCCAAACCCTCACATGTAGAAAGGTGCTGGGAAACTCACTGTGGACACACAGGAAACACACACCCACAAAGAGTGCCCTGTGCAGGCCCCACACCGTCTGTGAGTGTTGCTGCCTGAGCCTGCGCTGGAATTTGTCTCCCATGAACCCTGAGAGCTCAGTCAAGCTCTCCCTGTGGTGAGGAAGAGAATCCCACTCCCCTGAGGGTAGGGGGAAAAGGCTGGCAGAGTCTGAGGTGTCAATCACAGTATGTCTACAAAGCAGCAGCAAATTAAACGTGTCCCTCCAACCATGGGTTCCTCAAGGGCTTCTGGGTGGTGGGGTCTAAGCCAGCATCTTGGCCTGGGACATGCCATCCTGGGAGGCTGCACCAGGGCCAGGAGAGGGGATGGGCCTCGAGGACCCGTGGCCAGGAGCTGACACAGCTGAGAGCTGAGTATGGGTGGAGCAGCCGTATCTCTCCATAACCACCTATCACCCCCTCCACTAACATCCCAAAGTAAGGTCTCAAACGTGAGGGTGGGCAGGTATAACCACTGACATGCAACGGAGCTGGCACAGTGCAAAAAATTGGCTGTGAAACTGTGCAATGTTACTATCTGTTCTGTAGCAGAATAAAAATGGCAAGTTTTTGATCAAGATAACAAAAACACAAAGGTAATTGTCAGCTGGGGGACCCTCTGAATCATAGGACCGATCATAGAAGCAGAGTTCTGGGCTCCGTTAGCAGGAAGTCTAACCAGTGGGTCTAGCTGGGGGCCCAGGAATCTGCATGTTGAATTTCCCAGGTGTTTAACCACAGGTGCTCCAAACAAACTCAAAATGCCACAGAACGACCTCCATAATCATATATGATTGGGACCAACTCCTCACCAACAAAAAACACAGGCTCAAACTCCCAGCCCAAAGCAGTCCAACATTCCAGCCTCGATGTCCTCTCTGCTAGGAAAATTCAAGGCCAGTAGAATCTGGGCACAGACACTTGGCTGTTGCTCCCATCTATTTGTATTTTCTTTTCTTTTTTTTTTGAGACAGAGCCTCAAGCTGTCCCCCTGGGTAGAGTGCCGTGGCATTACAGCTCACAGCAACCTCCAACTCCTGGGGGCTCAAGGGTTCAAGTGAGTCTCCTGCCTCCACCTCCCAAGTATCTGGGACCACAGGTGCCCACCACAACACCTGGCTATTTTTTTTTGGTTGCAGCCATCATTGTTGTTTGGCAGGCCCAGGCTGGATTCAAACCCTCCACCTTAGGTGTATGTGGCTGGCGCCTTAGCTACTTGAGCCACAGGCGCCGAGCCTCTTTTTCTCCTTAACATCAGGCACATAAGCTGTTCTAGGAAGGACTGGGCCAAGAGAGGGTTGTCTCAACTTGGGACAGCAAATGGGAGGGCTTGTCCCCCAAGAGGGGTATTGCTTAGCCCGAAGTAGAGCACTCCCCTTCCAGATGCCAGGTCACAGCCTCAACATGGCATCCACCATCCAAGAAGGGACCCCAGATGCTTTTCCCTGGTTCCCAGGACACAAGGCTCTATAGAACACTGAATAGCACTGTGAGGAAGTCACCCTATTTTCAGCTGTCCCTAGAAAGTGTCCATTCAGTATAACCCTGGCCCCAATGCCTCTCTCAGTCTCTCCTTTTAAACAAAGGGGGAGGCTCGGCGCCTATAGCTCAACTGGCTAAGGCGCCAGCCACGTACACCTAAGGTGGCGGGTTCGAATCCCCAGCCCGGACCCGCCAAACAACAATAATGGCTGCAACCAAAAAATAGCCAGGCGTTGTGGTGGGCACCTGTGGTCCCAGCTACTTGGGAGGTGGAGGCAGGAGACTCGCTTGAGCCCAGGAGTTGGAGGTTGCTGTGAGCTGTAATGCCACGGCACTCTACCCAGGGGGACAGCTTGAGGCTCTGTCTCAAAA